>APFE030785181.1:0-32479 GCA_000404065.3 Pinus taeda
TTAATAGTGAGCTTGTTGAGCTCCCGATAATCCAGACACATGCACTAGGATCTATCCTTCTTGTGCACCAATAATATTGGAGTAGAGAAAGAACTTTGGCTAGGTTGAATTATACCAGCCTCTAGCATTTCTACAACCATACGTTCGATTTCACTCTTTTGGGAATAGGGATATTTTTACAGCCTGATGTTTGGAGGAATACTTCCTAGAATCAAGTGAATAGCATGATCGTGATCATGAATAGGAGGGAGACCTTTGGGAGTCTCAAATACCCTGGAATGATTGTCCAAGACTTTTTGGAGATCTAGACAAATAGATGATTTCGATGTGGAAACATCTAGCGAACATAATTGTGCAATTACACCTCGTTGTTCCTTTTTTAGAAGCATTGTCATATCGTTAGAGATGATTATCTTTCCCGGTTTCCCTGCAATGCCCATTAATTCAATTTCCTTTCCTTCTGCATAAAATTTAATGAAAAGTTCTTAAAAGTTAAAAGCTATTGTACCCAAGGATTGTAGCCATTGAACTCCTAGTACAACATCAACACCTCCCATTGGAATGGAAAGCAATGGGCTATTCAATACATATTCTCCCATGGATAGCTTGATATTATGGCACTTTCCAGAGAAATTTATGGTTCCTCCACTTTCAACCATCACTTGACACTCTGGTGCTGAATATAAGAAGCAATTCAATTCTTTTGCTATCTTACAATGAATAAAATTGTGGGTACTTCCTGAATCAATCAACACTATTACCGTTTTCTTCTTGATATGTCCTCCTATCTTGATGGTTTAAGGAGTGGTAGTTCCAACCAATGCATTACAAGATATCATCGGATTCATTTCTTCTTTATCTAGGATTTGTTCCTAGAGTATATCCTCTTCTTTTGACCTTTCTTGTTCATTTTCTTCTTCCTCTTTACAATCTATGTAGAATAATTTCTTCTCAGCGCACTTATGATCTTTAGTGTATTTGCTATCACCAACTGTAACAAATCCCTTTTGCTCATTTTTCTTCCAATTGTTGTGGTGTCAACCTTAGAGGTTGTGGAAGGTTAGGGGAAACAACAATTCTATCTTTATAGTTGTGAGTAGTAGGCTTCCTGGTTGCTATAATTTTGCTTTCCATTTTTCTTGCTAACCTGAATGCCTTCTCCAATGAATCAGTTTCCCAAAGGCGAACATCATGTTGGATATTCTCCTTTAAAGTCCCTATGAACACATTAATCCTATGCTCCTCTAAAATATTTTTTACCCTTATGTTGAATTTTTGGAACTCCTCAATGTGCTCCATCATTGAATCCTTTTGTTTGAGACTTATCAATTGGCTAAAAAAGGTGTTGCTTTTTGTATCCTCATAATATGCTGTCATTTCTTCCATAAAAATTGCCCAAGTGATAATTTGTTTATGAGAGAAAAGCCATTGATACCATACAAACAAATATGAAGTTGCAATACGTACTTTTTGTGTGTTTTGCACATTATTGAGATCGAAAAATTGCTCCATCTGTAGTATCCATGTTGCGGGATCCTTGTCATCAAACTTCCTCATATTGATTTTTGGAATATGGTGGGTCTTCGATCCGTTAGAGTCTATGAAATCATGATTAACATTTTTTTTGTTCTCATCATGAGTTTCCTTTACTACCCTTTCACCATTAGTGACCATTTCTTGTATCAACTTATTCAAATTTATCTTCAATTCTTCCATCTTATCATCCATGTCATCCATCTTAGCATCCATGCCATTAATCTTAGCTTCCATGCCATTGACCTTAGTTTCCACATCATTCATCTTAGCTTCCGCGCCATTCATCTTCGCTTCCATGCCCTTTATCTTAGATTCCATGCCATTTATCTTGGCTTCTGTTAACTTTTGTGAGAGTGACATTTGTTGCACTTGGTCTTGTAATTTTGATATATCATGTAGCATTTATTCTTCTTCTTCACGAGTCATGCTAGAGATTTCAGGTTGTTTACTCGGTGTTTCCATTTTCTTTCTTTGGGGCATCAATTACCAATAATAATTCTTCACTATTCCCTTTGAATTCCTTCAAAATAATTTTCGAACCAAGCTTATGCAAATATTAAAAAAACTACACACATTTTTTCACTCTGTAGGCTCTCGATATTGAATATGATGTATCTCTGTAATTTCAGATCTTTCAGTTATGAAATTGTGACCTACAGTAGCCCTTTATGTCCTCTTTCCAATGCCACCAGTCTGATCAAATTTAGATTCTCCAAGAAAGAGTTATGCACAATCTCCTAAGATGACCTGATTATATACCTTTTTAGAAAAGTTAACTTGTATGAGGTACCATGTGTCACTGTTTTGACTTTCGGCTCTAAAAATTATATACAAGAAACTACAGTCCGTCCTCTTTCCGTAACTTCTTATAAAATTGCAATCTGATGCTCAAAACAAAAGTTATGACGATTTTCCCAAGGTCACCTGTTTGGAATGTAATTCAGGAGTTTGCAAAAAGACCAACTTTCTCAGGTCATATCTCCACAAATATAGTGCAAAAAGCTCTGAAATTCAGACCCAAAGTTCAACACGATTTTGTCTCAAATGAGTTTTTTTTGTTCACTTATGAAACATCGCAGAAAAAGAGTTATAGCAAAAATGCCACAATGACCTATTTGGAGCAGCGAAACCCTAGAATCCAAAGCTCTGATACCAAATGTTATGAAACCATTTCACCAAAAAAATAGAAAAGATAGATCAACACCTTAGAATTCAGCCTCTTCGAGGGGGCAACCTCCTTTACATTACATAAATGAAAAATTCTTTGATAATTCAAATGACAAAACATCTTTTTTATATATAGGAATCTAGGGAGTTACAATATAATCAAGCCGACCTAACAATAATAATATAAATGCACAAAAATAACAATAGAGAGATTCTATGGAGTACAATAATAACAATATTGGAACAATAAGAGCATAACAATGTTAATACGAGATACAACTATAATAGTAATGGGGGCATCCTTAGTATTATAGGGACCTAACAACTTGATTTTTGATTCGCAATTTACATATCAACAATTTCAATTTCATCATTTAAAAAAAATATTTCAAAATATTTAATGCGGATCAATCACAACCATATTGTAGAGTTCGTGGAGACTTACAGGTTTTGTGGAAAAGTGTACATGCCCATGTTAAATCAAAAAAATATAACATATATTTCTTATTCAACACGAAAATATCTATGGTCATTCAGCGTCTAGCCAACGTGGAATGTGGGAACGTGTGAAAATATGATGGAGCCTTTGAAGTGCTAATAAAAGTCTAGTGCATGGCTGAGACGTGCGTTAAAAATCCAAGCATAAGAATTGGAGAAACTAGCATTGAAAAATGCAAAGTATGAAAATTTAAATATTAAAAAGTTACTTTCATCATGCACATTTTTGGAGTTGGGAATGAATTTTAAAATTTAAATGACATGAGTTTTGAGGTTTAAGAAAAATATGAAAAGTTTGTGCAGTTTGTTGAACGTGAATAGTGGCGTGTCGGTGAAATTTTTATGTTGTATGTCAAGAATTCTTCTTTCTTGATTTTAAAAAGTGAAAAAGTGAAGTGAAGTGAAAAAGTCAGAGTGAGCGATGCTTTTAAAAAGTGAAAAAGTGAAGTGAAGTGAAAAAGTCAGAATGAATGACAATATGGAGTAAGATATAATTATATATTTTTTTTCTTTTAATATATTTTTACATGGTTAAGGAGAAGAGAGAATTAGTAGAGTGTTTTGATGAGAAGATATTATTATGGGAGGAATAATTTCGTTGAAATTTTAACGTTGGCTAAATTGTAAATGTGGGAAAAAATAAATTTTTACTGTAAAGTTATTTTATATATTTTGTACAAGTCATGTAAAATAATGTTATGTTATTTTTTATTTCTCATTAAAAGATATTGTATGGATTGAGATACAATATTAAGAGCCTAACTTTGGAAGGAGTATAATTTAATCTTTGAGTTTTGTAGTTCTTCTTTATATTAAAAATTATTTATAAAAAAAAGATTTGATGGTGGTTGAGTCTCATTTTTTGGGGGATATTGGTTGTTTTTCCGGGCTAAAGTGGGACACATTGTGTTATTTTGTGCTTTTTATCTCTCTCTCTTACGCTCTTCATGGTGACAAGCACTATTGTGTTGCCTAAACTCGTTGGCACAAACTATTTTTGTAAGACAAAACACATGCAACATATATTTATCACTAAAGATTGAAGGGAACTTGTAGCTCATGGATATCATATGCCTTCTCCTGATGAATTCAAAGCATTTAGCAATGATGAAAATAAATCTCTTGAGGAAGTTATGAAGAAATATAATGAAACACTTTCACTTATGGGAAGTGCTATTGAAAAATCCATATTTCCAAGAATCGATGGTGTGGTATCATCTAAGGAAACATGGGATATCTTAAAGAACACATATGAAGGTGTCCTTGTAACTCCAATATGTAAAGTAATGAATTCATTCATGATGACATCACAAATATGTAAGATTTTATTAATCACGTGAGGTCATTAGGTGAACATGTTCCAGAAAAAAGGCTAATTGATAATATTCTAAGAAGTGTTCTTCCTATGTTTTAGATGGTCAACACCAGTATTATGGTCTCCAAAGAATTAGATACAATGAAAAATGATGAATTAAGTGGATTATTGTCCACTGTTGAAGAAAATAAACCATCTAAGCAAGTGGAACATGCTTTTTTCTGCAAAGCATAGAGGAAGAGGAATAAACTATCGTCAATATTAGAATCCGAATAAAAAAAGAAATCAGCAAAGTTGACAACGAAATGGATCTACTTCAAGAGGTAGAGGAATGAATTATAGTATGTTTAGAGGAAGACGAAGAGATGGATCTCATGGAAGAGGACAAGCAATAGATGGATATTGAAATAGAGGAAGAGGTGGAGGACTGTAGCGTTATTATTACCAAATATTTGGGCAAGATATTGAAAGATATTGTTCTGCAAACATGTAAGATACTGAGCATTAAGTAGCTAATACTATTGTTGAAGAAACCAGGAATGAGAAGTTATTAATCTCAATTTTGATGGAACATAGTGAATAAATTGAAGCATGGCATACTGATTCAAGATGTTCAACTCATATGACATCTCAATCTGGAGATGTTTACCAAAATTAATGACAATTATTCTGGTAATGTCATATTTGGTGATGATAGTGTTTTTAATGTGAAAGGGAAAGGAACAATTGCAATACAAACATTGTATGGTAAGAATAAGTTAATTGAGGACACTTTGAGGACACTAGCATTAAAGAAGAACTTACGTTATGTAGGACAGATGATGGAGTGAAATTACAGTTTAGTGTTTGATAATAAAGAGATTTAATCATGGATAAGTTGAATCCAAATGAATTTGTAGAAAGAGGAAAAACTACTAAAGACAAAATTTTCAAGCTTTCCTTTGATCCAAGTAATTCACAAAGTTTGAAAGAAATAGGAGAAGCAAATAGTAAGCTTTGGCACTTAAGGATGGGAAATCTAAAATTTAGAGTTTGGTGCTAATGAGAAAGAAGAAAATGGTAAATGATCTTCTTTATATTAAGTTAGATGATGAAGTATGCAAATGATGTATTTTTGGGAAACAACACAGGGAAAGTTTCTCAAATAGAACATGGAAGGCTAGAGATCATTTAGCATTGGTGAATTTCGATTTGTGTGGTCCAATGGAGATGGTGTCTTTTCGAAAGGAACATTATATTCTCACTTTCGTTGATGATTATTCTAGGAAGACATGGGTGTATGTTTTGTAGGAGAAGTTCAAAGTATTTTCTCGTTTTATTCAATTTAAGGCTTTAGTTGAAAAGAAAACTAGTTTGAAAATTCTCACTAGTATAACAGATAATGGGGGAGAATAAAAATCAAATGATTTTTTGAATTATCACAAGAATAATGAAATAAAGCTATACTTTACCAATTCACACTCTCCTTGACAAAATGGAGTCAGAAAGGAAAAAAAGGAACATAGTTGAAATGGCTAGGAGCATGTTAAAAAATAAGTCCCTTGGAAATGATTATTAGGGTGATGCAGTACACATAACAATATACACTCTTAAATGATGTCCTACAAAGGTAGTGTTCAATTTGAATCCAAAAGAAGGATGTCCAAGATACAAACCAAGTGTTGCACATATGAAAGTTTTTGGTAGTATTTCATATGCGCGTGTTCCTAAAGAAAAGAGGAAGAAATTGGATGATAAGAGTGTGAAGTGTATCTTTTTTGGATATAGTTGTAACCACCCCTCCCACATTTACCTAGTTTCACCACCTGCCAAGGTAAACATGAGACGATGAGGTAGGTTTAGTAGTACTAAACCCAGTAAAGAAACGAATCAAAAACAATGCAAGATATATTGTTGCCTTAAGTGTTCAGCCTCTCTATGAGATTTTCTAATGTGAGTCCTCCCATCTTGCATAACATATCGAGGGCCATGTCCCCGCCATTGAACCGGTCAAAATCCACAGGAAGTCCGTTTGAAATTGTTTCGAACTTAACTTCCCTAGAGGAGTTTGACGCCTGGGCACTGCATCTTGAGCCTGGAACATGCGCTCACGCTTTTCTTCGGTCGTCACAAACGTGACCATCATTTGTTTAGAGGCAAGCCTCTTGGCCAATACCGGCATTGGATTGATATGGCCCTGTAACGGATAAGGTATCACGAGAACATGATGGTTGCTATACTGTAGTTCCCTTGCATGTTGAAAATATAATTTCAATTGCGCAACAGTTGAGCCATGTAGCAGCATGGAAACATCGCCAACGAGCAATCGCCGATATCGCATTGGTGAAGTTGCAGTGGAGGACTTACAAAGACGTATTTATATGCTGCAATGAGCGATCGCCGATATCACATCGGGATATCGCTATCGGCATTCACAAAGTGGCGGAGCCTTTACACACACACACACACACACACACACACACACACACACACACACACACATATATATATATATAGTCGCGATCCGATGAGATGGACCCGACGGGTATTCAACATTTTGTTTCATATTATGACAGTTCCGCAGCGACCCTCTTTTTCGTGTTTTAATGTTTCGCAAGCATATGTTAAAATATATTGTTTTGGCATATCGACGGTTTGGAACATCGGAGCATCGGAGGTATCGGCAGATATTGCGATCGGTATATCGCAATCGGGAAAGCCAATGGAGCATGGCTTTTCATATATGCGCGCTATGCGATAAAGCCCAGACCTGATGGGTTTCCAAAGCCAAATTGTATAATGGTTGAAGTACAGGCCTGCAAAATGAATTTGACGTGGAGTAAAAGTTTCACTTTTGACCATCAGTAAAACAGTAAATGTCAGTGAAAACAATAAATGTAATTTACTGTGGGTTGGTAAGTTTTGGTATAAAAAAAAAAAAAAACCATGAAATCTTTCACAAAGCAGTGAAAAGGGAATTGTAAGTTTTTTTGGTGAATGCGTAATTTACACACAACAGTGTAAAATTTCTAAAGGAGACAGAGTAATTTCTTTTAAAGTTTTTTTTGGTGAATCCCTCTAAGTGGAAGAGGATGAATTTTGTATCAGTCTATTTTTTATGAATACAAATCCTTTCTATGTGTGCTTAATACTCTGTTCTCAGTAATTTGTTAAAAGCTTCCCTGTGCTAAGATCTTGGACAAAAAGAAAAACAGAGCATTGTCTCTGTGTGCAGTTTATGTTGTGTTTTTGGGATTTTGACAGAAAAATCCCCGCCAGTGGTATCAGAGCTTGCTCCAGGCTCTTTGAAGGTGTCAAAGAAGTTGAAGGAAGGAGTTTCTTGTTGCAGCAATGTCTCCAGCATAGTGAGGACACAGTCAAGAAAGGTTTCAGGTATTTCTCAAAGTTTTGTTTTGTGTTGTTGTTGAAGACGGTGAGTTATTTTAATACATAGTCAAATATTTGAAGCATAGTTATGAAGTGCAAGAATGGCTAGCACCAGCACCAGCACTAGCATGGGTATGTTTAATACTCAACTTCCACAGTTTAATGGAAAAAATTACGATTATTGGGCAATAACCATGAAAGCCATGTTTGCCTCACAAGATTTATGGGAATTAGTTCAAGATGGTTTTGAAGAGCCAACAGATGAAAATGAGTTTAATAGATTAACTCAGGCAGAGAAATATTTGTTGAAGAGCGATAGGAAGAAGGATTCCAAATCTCTCATATTTTTGTATCAAGCAATGCATGAGAGTGTGTTTCCAAGGATAGCAGCAACCAAGACATCCAAAGAAGCATGATAAACTCTCAAGAAAGCCTATCAAGGCATGGAGAAAGTAAAGACTACTAAACTACAGTTGCTAAGGAGAGATTTTGAAAATTTGTGCATGAAGGAGTCAGACAGTATTGACTCATTCTTCACACATGTGATTGGTGTGGTCACACAAATAAGATCTCATGGAGAATCTCTTGAAGAAAGGAGGATTGTGGAGAAACTATTGAGGGTCCTACCCTCAAAGTTTGATGTGATTGTCACCACCATAGAAGAGACAAAGGATCTCTCAAACGTTTCAGTTGATGAACTTCATGCATCACTGATAACACATGGGCAGAGGTTGAGTAGAAATGAAAACTCATCTCTAGAGAAAGTCTTCAAGACCCATATGTCCTTTGGAAGAGGAAGAGGTCAAGGCAAAGGAAACAAGAGAGGAAGAGGCAGAAGCCAAAACAGAGGTGAAAGGAACAACCCAGCAAATACTCAAGGAAGAGACATCAATCCAAATCAGAACCAAGGTCAAAGGAGCAGCCAACAAAGAGGACAACATCATGCTCAAGGACAAAGGTATGAAAAATCCAATGCTCAATGTTTTGTTGTAAAAAATATGGGCACTGTGCCAGTGAATGTAGGAAGAAGCAGCATGATATGAACAATAAATCTAGTGCAAATATTACTAGAGAAAATATCAACCAAGATAATGTATTGTTAGCTTGTAATATGGCTGAAATGAACAATGAAGATATATGGTTTCTAGATTCCAGTTGTAGTAACCGTATGGCAGGAAACTTAGCCCTGTTTTCTGCTTTAGACCAAAGTGTGAGGTCAAAAGTCACACTTGGGATTGATAGAAAAATTTTTGTTATGGGAAAAGGAGAAGTCAAAATATTTACTAAGAAAGGAGAAAGAAAAACCATAGCAAATGTCTATTATGTTCCTGAAATGAAGTGTAACCTCTTGAGTATTGGACAGCTTGTTCAAAAGGGTTAAAATATTTTCTTTGAGAATGATGTATGCACCATCATGGACAGAGCACCCAGCAAAAGATGTATTGTTGAAGTGAAGATGACAAGGAACAGAATGTTCCCTCTTAGAATAAGAGCAGATTTGAAAAACAAAGAAGTAATTGTAGCAGTTACCCAAGAGGCTTTCCAAAGTGTGTCAAAGGATGAAAATTGGATGTGGCACTTGAGATTTGGACATCTCAACTTTGGAGGTCTTAACTTGTTGAGCAGAAAAGGAATGGTAAGAGGATTACCATTGATAGAGAAACCTGACAGCCTTTGTGAAGGTTGCATTTTGGGGAAGCAACACAGAGAAAGTTTTCCTTCAGGGAAAAGCATAAGGGTAAAGGCACCCTTAGAGATTGTCCACTCAGACTTATGTGGACCGATGCAAAATTCATCTTTAGCAGGAAGCCAATATTTTCTAACATTTATTGATGATTTTACAAGAAAAACTTGGGTTTATTTCCTGAAGAACAAAAGTGAAGTGTTTGAAAAATTTCGCAATTTCAAAGCACTTGTGGAAAATTAAAGTGGGCTGTGCATCAAAGTTTTAAGAACAGATAGAGGAGGTGAGTATATCTCCAAGGGATTCCTACGGTTTTTCGAGAAAATGGAATACCCAAGCAGTTTACAACAAGGTACACTCCACAGCAAAATGGAGTTGCTGAAAGGAAGAACAGGACCATCATGGATATGGCGAGGAGAATGCTAAAGGCAAAACATTTGCCAAATGAGTATTGGGCTGAAGCTATAAACTGTGCAGTGTATATCTTGAATAGGTGTCCTACAAAAGCTGTGATGAACAAAGTGCCGGAAGAAGCATGGAGTGGGAGAAAACAAGGAGTCACCCACATGAAGGTTTTTGGTTGTGTGGCTTATGCACACATTCCAGATCACCTAAGGAGGAAGTTGGACAACAAAGGGGAGAAATGTATTTTCATTGGATACAGCGAGGAATCCAAAGCTTATAGGTTGTATATTCCATCTACCAAGAAGTTCTTTGTGAGCATAGATGTTCAATTTATTGAGGAGGAAGCTTGGGATGGAAGCATAGAGAAAATAGTAAATGTTAAGAACTGTTTGTCTCATGATGAAGATGATGATGAGATGGCTGAAATACATCCCCAAACAGCAGCGCCAACACAAGGACAGCAAGGAACACCTTTGAGGATAAATGAGAGTGCTTCTCCAAGCACACCACAAGGAGGAGATTCGAGTGCATCTTCAAGCACTTGCACACCAAATGAAAGAGGTAAAAAGTTTACAAACTTAAGTGACATTTATGATGAAGGAATGAATTCCTTATTTGCCTTGTATTGTCATGTTGATGATCCTATTCATTTCGAAGATGAAATTAAAGATAAGAAATGGATAAAAGCTATGGATGAGGAAATGAATGCCATAGAAAGAAACAAGACATGGGATTTGATTGAGTTACCAAAAGGTAAAGAAGTCATTGGAGTCAAATGGGTCTATAAGACTAAGTGCAATGTTGAAGGCAAAATTGAAAGACACAAAGCAAGGCTGGATGTAAAAGGGTACAAGCAACAGTATGGGAGAGATTATGAGGAAACTTTCACACCAGTTGCAAAAATGGAAACCGTGAGAGCAGTGCTGTCCATAGCAGCACAAAACAAGTGGAAAGTTTACCAAATGGACGTGAAGTCAACATTCCTAAATGGAGTGTTAAAGGAAGAGGTTTATATTGAACAACCTCTAGGCTATGAGAAGAAAGGCCAAGAACACAAAGTATGCAGATTGAAGAAAGCTCTTTATGGGCTAAAGCAAGTGCCAAGAGCATGGTACAGTAGGATAGATTCCTATCTATTGGAAAATGAGTTTGACAAATGTGAGGGAGAACCCAACTTCTACATCAAAGAAAAGGATGGTAAGATTTTAATTGTAGTGTTGTATGTTGATGATGTGACTTTTACAGGTAATGATGACTACCTCATTGAAAATTTTAAATCAGTCATGAAAGAAGAGTTTGAGATGACTGAAATGGGTTTGTTGAGATACTTCTTACGAATAGAAGTAGATCAAAATGAAAGTGGAATTTTTATCTCTCAAGCAAGATATGTAAATGAATTACTGGAAAGATTCCACATGCAAGAGTGCAAGGCAGCAATCACTCCCACAGTAATGGGATTAAAACTCAACAAAGAGGACAACAGCAAGGATTTTGATCATAGCTTATATAAGAGCATAGTTGGCAGCCTTATGTATTTAACTGCAACTAGGCCAAATATAATATTTGTTGTTAGTGTGATTTCCAGATCCATGGAGAGGCCAAAAGAAGCACATTGGCAGGCAGCAAAAAGAATTCTGAGGTATGTCAAAGGTATTAAAATATTTGGAATCTTATATACTATTTCAGAATGTTCAAATTTAATTGGATATACTGATAGCGATTGGGCTGGAAGTGGAGATGATCGGAAAAGCACTTCCAGTTATGTTTTTCACATGGGTTCAGGAGCCATTTAATGGGCTTCTAAGAAACAGTCTATCGTGGCATTGTCTACAGCAGAGGCAAAATATGTGGCTGCTACAGCAGTAGCATGTCAAGTAGTTTGAATGAGAAGAATGTTAAGGAGCTTAGGCCAAGAGCAAGTAAAAGCAACAATGATTTTTTGTGACAATAGCTCAGCTATTGCATTATCAAAGAATTCAGTGTTTCCTAAGAGAACGAAACACATCAAAACAAGGTTTCATTACATCAGAGAATTGGTAAGAAATCGAGAAATCACTTTACAACATTGTAGGACTCAGGAACAGGTAGCAGACATTCTGACAAAGCCATTAGATCAGAAAAGCTTTGAATTTTTGAGGAAGTGTTTGGGTATGACTGCTAACCCAGCAGTTGAAATTAAAGGGGAGTGTTAAAAATATAATTTCAACTGCGCAACAGTTGAGCCGTGCAACAGCATGGAAACATCGCCGATATCGCATCGGTGAAGTCGCAGTGGAAGACTTACAAAGAGGCATTTATATGCTGCAATGAGCGATCGCCGATATCGCATCGGCATATCGCTATCAGCGTTCACAAAGTGGTGGAGTCTTTGCACACACACACACACACACACACACACATATAGTCGCGATCCGATGAGACGGACCCAACGGGTATTCAACATTTTGTTTCATATTTTTACAGTTCCGCAACGGCCCTCTTTTCTGTGTTTTAATGTTTCGCAAGCATATGTTAAAATATATTCTTTCGGCGTATCGACGGTTTGGAACATCGGAGCATCGAAGGTATTGACAGATATTGCGATCGGTATATCCCAATCGAGAAAACTAATGGAGCATGGCTTTTCATATGTGCGCGCTATGCGATGAAGTCCGGACCCGATGGGTTTCCAAAGCCAAATTGTATAATGGTTGAAGTACAGGCCTGCAAAATGAATTTGACGTAGAGTAAAAGTTTCACGTTTGACCATCAATAAAATAGTAAATGTCAATAAAAACACTAAATGTAATTTACTGTGGGTTGGTAAGTTTTGGTAAAAAAAAAAAAAAAAAACTATGAAATCTTTCACACAGCAGTGAAAAGGGAAATGTATGTTTTTTTGGTGAACGCGTAATTTACACACAGCAGTGTAAAATTTCAAAAGGAGACAGAGTAATTTCTTTTAAAGTTTTTTTTGGTGAATCCCTCTGAGTGGAAGGGGATGAATTTTGTATCAGTTTATTTTTAGTGAATACAAATCCTTTCTATGTGTGCTTAATACTCTATTCTCAGTAATTTGTTAAAAGCTTCCCTGTGCTAAGATCCTGGACAAAAAGAAAAACAGAGCATTGTCTCTGTGTGCAGTTTATGTTGTGTTTTTGGGATTTTGACAGAAAAATCCCCGTCACTGCGGACGCCATTTTACTACACTCCGGAAAGGAAAAGTTGCAAACAACTTTCTTTACATATATCTCGCCGGCTCTCGGCCTTCTCAGCTAGTTTACCCTTTCTTTTCGCTGTCCAAATAAATGATCGAAAACCGCTTAATTTAATACCCATCAACGGGATGCCGCATCGCATATAGAGGCTCCAGCGCTTTGAGCGCACGAAACCAATATCACTAGTGTCACGATCAGTACCGATGCATGGTTAGTTTATACGAAACTCTCACTGCGGTAGGGGATGGATGAAACTGTAAAAACGTTGTTTCTTTGTGGAATCTTTGCTTAAAGACAACAAATATCGCAAAATCGCTAACGTAATTGCAAGAAGCAGGTAGCGATATGGGAAGATTAGTGGGGAATCGAATCTGGGTCCAAGCTCTGATACCATGTAGAAATTTCAAGTTACACCAAAACCCATAAATACTAATAAACATTACAAACCAGTAACTAAGATCCCCAGAATAAAAATTACAGATTTTATAAAAATGAAGTAATTTTTACAACCTCCCGCACTAAAGAAATAGCATGCATGTCTCCCGCACTTAGAGCCGACAAAAGGGGTCTAGCTGTCACAAAATGCACTTCATAACCAAACGGTCTCGTTTTCCTTCCGTCTACAGTAACATATAAATACAATAGAAGATTAACAGAAGTGGTCCTAAAATTCTGATAACATTTTTTGAGTTCTTCGCTCATAGTATTTTTAACATTTATTGACTTTTTAGCTATTATAATTTTTATTTAAAATTCATTTTAATTCTGGGTCCCTATACTGTCGTGAGATCAAATAATTTAAGATGCTAATTTTTCCTTGTAAATTTAAGGAATATAACATTATATCGATTTAAGGTTTGATGCTGAGAGATTTGATTCCATTTAAATTATAAATAAAATACAATAATTTATTGAGCCCTTCGCTCATAGTATTTTTGATAACATTTATTGACTTTTTAGCTATTATAATTTTTATTTAAAATTCGTTTATTTTAATTCTGGGTCCCTCTGCTGTCGTGAAATCAAATCATTTAGGGTGCTAATTTCTCCTGACTGTAAATTTAAGGAATATAACTTTATATCGATTAAGGTGGGATGCTGAGAGATTCGATTCCATTTCAATTATAAATAAAATAGCATAATAAATATTTCGATAATTAATTTGAATTTGGAGGTGGAGAAAAAATATGCAAATTTTTTAATAATTTTATAATGAGTCACTATCAACATGTAAAAATATATTTAATGTGTAAATTTTTTTTTATTGAAATTAAGATAATATTTAAATAAAAAAATTAGTATGAAGGTAAAATAAAATATTTTAATATTTATTTAAATAACATAATTTATATAAAAATATTAGTGAAAAAAAATGTTTGTTTCAAAATCAGTATAATCTATTTTTATTCTAAATTTACCAAGAGCCTAGAATATAATCCATTTACCAAAGAAAGTCAGAAAGAATCAAATATTTTCAAGGGGCAAACATTTGGATCAAATTTTCAATAAAAAAGATTACATGTTGAGAATTTTATCTATATATAAAATTGTTTTTGGTTAATAATATTGTTTTTAAATATGCATGTCATTTCTATATTAAAAACCCATACATATATATATACATTAATAAATATTGATATAATAATAAGACATTTAAATATTTTATTATTCATTTTATTTAAAATATATTTTAAATATTATCATTTCTGGTATTAAAAAACCACACACATATATATAAACCATGTAATTAAAAAGTTAATATAATAGAGATATTTAATATTTATTTATTTATGATTTTTTTTGTTTTGTTGATGTTAGTATTTTTTTAAATATAAATATATTTTTACTATTTTTAAATGAAATATTAAGCAACAAAACCATAAAGAATAATTTTTTTTTCCCAAACTTTTATTAATAATCTCTATAAAAAACAAATATGACAATGATAGCATTTCCTCAGTCAGTTTACTCAAAAGTCAAATTTAACCTTAAGACATCTTTTTATTCTAATAAAAATACCATTACATTGCTTTTCCAGTGTAATCACCATTAACATAAAGAAATTACATGACTAATAACTATTAGCCAAAAACAAAAAACAAAAAACACAAACTCCAAAACAGCTAGTGAAACCCCGAATAATTATTAAATTTAAATTTAAATGGATTTGTTTTCTATCATTGCCATTGGTCTCAGAGGTCCGTTGTTGCATGTGGCCATTGTTAAGGTATGTCCGAAAATATGGAGAACAATAATCCTGTTTTTTCTTTTTCCTAGATGTCAAGCTTCTGTGTTGCAACTTTCATGCCATCGAACTTCCTATGAATTTCAGAATTCCTAAAATTCTCGCTAAAACATAAAAAGATGAACTTCATAATAAAATATTGACATATTGTGACAGATAGCACTTCCGGGGAATTGTTTCATTTGCTTTCGGCAAAGAGTACCACATACATCTTCAAATATAAGTACTCCTTAAGTCAATGTTATATTAAAATGTGTCATATTAACGTGATTTCCGGGGAATTGTTTCATTTGCTTTCGGCAAAGAGTACCACATACATCTTCAAATATAAGTACTCCTTAAGTCAATGTTATATTAAAATGTGTCATATTAACGTGATTTATAGTAATTTTTTTTTGGCATTTTTGTTACATCATCAAATATAAGTACTCTTTAAGTGAATGTTATGTGAAAATGTGTCATATCAACGTGATTTATAGTTTTTTTTTAATTTTTTTTAAGGATTTTAAACTTTTTTCGCTTTTAAAAAAATTGGAGAAACATCTATAAGGGAGAGAGAAAAATGAGAAAAAAACATCTATAAGAGAGAGAGAAAAATGAGAAAAAGCACTGAATGAAAAATATTGTTTATGATTTTTTATGCAATGCATTATTTTCAAAGAGATGTCTATAAAGAAAAACTTCTATTTCTGGAATAAGAGAAACGAAATAGCACTTAGATATGTTTTTCTTACTAGAAGATATAGAATTGTGATTGCTCAAATATGATCATTTAACACACTCTTTTCCTTGAATCTTTTTTTCTTCGTCAGATTCTAACTTTATGTCCTCAAACTCTTTGTCAACTAGAAAAGATATAGGAGAATCCAATGCTTTTTCAAAAATGACTCATTTTTCTTAAACCCAAAACTTATTTACTTTGCTTGTAGCCAATATCTTACTACATGAAATAATGGCATGACCAATCTCATGGCACCCGAAATAACCAAAGCATACTCTTTAATAATTAATTGTTTGTGTCTAACGGTTCTTCCCTTCTTGAGTTTGAATTTTTTTGCTCAAGCCCACCTTCAAATCTACATCCATATGGACTCTTGCCAATATTTTATCCTTGCTTTATTCTGAATCCTACTACAACCCTAGAAATATCCCTATTCTATTCCTTAGAGTTTGGAGGGTATTTTCTTTCTAGTACATCAATGGTAGACTTGGTAGAATATCCTTGACCTTCTTCTTTGAATTGTGATTCGTAATAGGATCAAAATCATCTACCATTTTTGCAGTCCAAAATCCAATTAAAATCCAAAATCATATCCAAATATTTTATGAATAAAAAATAAAGCACAACAAATCCTCAAGGTAAAATGATAGAAGAAGGGTAATATCCTAACCGTTTCTCCCACTTTTCCAACACGCATCCCTTTAAATCCTCTGAAAACATGAATTTTGCACTAAATTTACCCACCACAACCTTCTCCAATGCCTTTGGAACTTCACATATGTCTATTTTTTGACTAACCACCACACTCACCTTTGATTCCCTAGCCTTTACCGCCATTATCTTTCAACCTACTACAGATTCGGTTGAATCCCTATTTCCTTCAAAGGCTTGAAAAAGAGTAGGGCTTCTAAACTATCATGGGGTGATACCACAATAGGGCGACGGACTAAGCATGGAACTTTCTTTGAAATAATGAATGAACTTTCACCACATTACCTCCATGGAGGTAGTTTTTCTACCTTACCTCCACGTGATGGTGCAAATACAATCCCCCGAAGCTCTACTTAAAGAAATCAAACCATGGGCCATCACAATTTGAGTTATGGAGAAAGGTCCATGGGAAAATATGTTGATATGTTCCCAATTGATGGACTCAAATTCCATCAAATTCTCTTCTACTGAATCCTTTCCCTTAGCATCAAACTTTACTGTATTTAATATTTAGAAAATTTAAAGACTTGATAGATCCTCTAGATAAAATTCATCTAGTAATTTAACACATACACAAATATTTAAAATAAACTAATATACTTCATGTATTAACTTAATTTAATATGTGCAATACATAATATACTACACATTTCATCTATTAATTAAATATAATATATGGACCCAATCCATGTAGCCACAATCCATGTAGCCACACATGAACACCCATATATTAATCAAGCTGATATATGGAATATCCAACATATAATGGAATATACATATTAATCAAATTAATATAATATATTATATTATATTAATTTGACTAATAAGTGAATTGTGTCCATATACTACACAATGTGGTAAACTATACTTTATATATGACTATATTATCATATATTAGTATATTATATTAAATTTCTAAAAATATGAGTTCCGTGTGGGATGTGTGTCTAAGAATTATGTGATAATATATGTAATTAATATTTTTGAATTTTATATTAGTATTACACATTCAAAATATATTTTATAGGAGTACATATATATTATGTCTAAACTTAATTTATATGTATTTTTCTCACTGTAGTTACTTTACATGCAATATTAGCGAGGTTATCAATAGTTTTTTATCCACTATTTAGAATGTGACACATGTCACCATATAAAATGTCTTTGGTTCCTGTAAAGTTGATTTTGATAGTAATTTTTTCTAGGGCTTGTTTTTACTTGAAACTCCCATTATGAACACTTAGAGGAAATGTAAAGCACATCAATTGGATCAAGAAAAATACCATGAGGTATGCATTATGTAGGATATCCTTATTTTTAATTTGCAAAAGGAGAGTCCATAATATTGCTAGCTATTGGTACTTACTGTTATATTAATTAGATTAGAAGAAAGGCCATGAGGTGGTATCTTGCTAGAAGAAGCAACCCGTAAGTCAAAACCCAATTTTTTTTCAAAGGAGCAGTGCAAAGAGGACTCCCAAAAACCAACAACAACTCTATAAACAATGGAAGAAAGAGAATGTAAAAAATGTAAATGGAAGACTGCCATTAAGTTTTTCTATCACTACAAATTGTATGGACATTAGGAAGTATATTATTGGAGTCTACATATAAGAAATGTACCTTAGGAAATCGATTACTAAAAGAAGTGTGGAAAATGAAGATTAAAATATAAAGAATTAATTAAGCAAACAACCTAATGAGAAAATGTTATCTAAGGGGTTGTAGTAGCAAAAAATATGTATATTATATTAACAATGTCAATGGTAGATAGATGTTAATATTAAGGATCGTCACCATGAAGTTTCATGGTTTAGCTTCAAAATGAACATTCCCTTCTTGGAGCTGTGTTGGATATTGGTTCACAAATCTTAATGACCTTAGGTATTCCTTGGAACTCCATGAGATGCAAGAAACAAAATAAGATGTTGTATAATTCATGAAGAATGTTGTGTACATAGAGGATGTGATTTGATTTACACTATTCTAGAGACGGATTGTTGTGCAAGTACACGTAGCACTAGAGAATGATTTCATGTTATATTTCATTCATTTTTATAAAAGGGGAGAACCACCTACATTATCTTATATGGTTATTGCATGATGGGATATTCTTGTTGTGAATTGGATTAAGAAAAAAAGACCTTCAACCTAGCTTCTAAAGTTTGATGATACAAGTCATCTCCAATTATAAGAAAGTAAGAGACATTGACATTGAAGATAAGAATGAATATTGAGTAATAAATTTGGATCTAAATATTTATCAAGTTTGAGAGTTAGTGCATAGGCTTCTACACTAGATGAACAAGTAAGCCATGAACGAGAATTAGATTCGTAGTTGTAGCAAATTGTTATAGTTAGAGCCATGTTATATAGAAGCATATAGAAGGAACATTGATTTAGATAATCTCCTATATGGTTTTTGAGAACAAAAGACCCTTTTTTGGGGAGGTCTAATACAAAATGGACCCAAACATAGCTGAGAATTCTAAGACATAGTACTTATTAGAGAATTACAACAATGAATGGAACTTACATGAAAATATAACCAACTATGTAATGAATTATAGAAAATAAAATAAAATAAAAGAGAGGAAAATAGAAAAATTAAATGAGGAATGCAAATAAAAATAGGAGAGAAAAATGAGAAATAGGAATGAAATGTCAATCTCCTTGATTTCATGTTAACTCTTCTTGGTGAATTGGGGGGATACAAAGGAGAGCTTGTAAATAAATTGTTGAATCACCATAAAACCCGCTCATTAGAGGAAGTTTTAGCCTAAAAGTGCCCTTGAAATTTTCATGTACATAATATGTAAACCAATCAAAATCCTTTAAATTTAGAAAGAGGTACATGTAAATATTTTGGAAGGAAAAAAAAAAAAAAAACTACTTTTTTTAATTGTATATTTGGTATATCTCCTTATAGGTTTACTCAAATTTCAAGTGTAGACACTCGTTGGATGTGGAATTAAATTCCACATCCAATGAGTACCCTTTGCACATACTTTTGGGAATACCTATATCGCTAAAAATTGAATATACATTTAAAAAACATGTTGAACACGCTTTTTTAATGTATCTTCAATTTTAGTCGGTATGGGTCTTCTCAAAAGTATGCCCAATGGGTACGCGTTGGATGTGGAATTTTATTCCACATCCAATGAGTGTCTACACTTAAAATTTGAGTAAATCTATAAGGCGATAAACCAAAAATACAATAAAAAAAATACTTTTCTTCTTTTCCCTACAAAATTTATAACTTTTGTTTTATTATTTTTCCTTAGGAAGCCAATTTTGGGCTGAAATTTCCTCTAGTGCGAGTTTCATTGTAACTCGATATTTTAAACCATTCAATTCTTAAGGATTTTTCCTAAAGGTTACCCTATTGAGATCCAAAATCACACTAACACATAAGCATTGAGGCGGTAATTGATTTAGAAAATGAATTGTATAACCAACAAGGAGTTGAAGGCTATAAGGGAGGTGGATGCAGGTCATATGCGATAGCAAACTCTTGGGTGATTTATTTTCTTCTTATATATATATATATATAATATATATATATATATATATATATATAATTATTATATATAGAAGAGAGAGAGAGAGAGAGAGAGAGAGAGAGAGAGAGATGCACATACATCGAAAGTCACCATCATTTCCTTGTGATGAAATAAATGGTTGTTTTGTGTGTCATGGATGTTTGGGCCATATGGTTGCTGGTCATGAAGTCTAGTGATAAATTATTCAATCCAATTTCATTTCATTCTTTTCATCTTACAATCCATATCATGTGGGTTGATCATGGTTCATATCTTTTAGCATGCTGTGAAATTATCTCATCTCATGTGCATTTTGAAATCATCTGATATATTTATGTAAGTGTATGTTTTAATTAATTTCCATCTCAAATGTGTCCACTTGATCATGTTAAAGTTGGATTAGATTTCAATTTTAGGAAACTTGGAAAGATGGTTTTGCATGAGACATGAAAATCCCTTTTCCAGGCATTATGAACTCCATACTATTTATCATTGAGATATTTATTTGAAGCACTCCATTTTATAAGAGGAATATATATTCATAATGATATTTTCCTTGTGTTAAAAATATGAGTTGAAGCTTAAATATATAATTAAACCATGGAAGTGACTTACCCCAAAAAAATTGATTTCCATTATACATATATAAGTAATTACTTATGTCTAGGATTGAGTTTATGAATATGGAGTATGGACAATAGATGTAAGAATGGAAAATAGAAAATCATTCAACTAATTTTTCTCTGGTCATATTATCCAAATTTTCATATTACAAAAAAAAATAAATTAGTACAAGATGGTAATAGAGTGCAACATCTGTCACTTCAATTTTATCCTTGAAAAAATTATAGGAGTTGTAAGAGATTATAGGGAATTAATAAGTAATGATGTGTAATTATGTAATATCCCAAGCATTTTGAAGCCATATCACAGGTGTTTGTGTTTGTTATAATTATTTTCCATCTCAAATGCATTCAAGTGATGATATTTAATTCTAATTTGATCTCAATTAAAATTATAGGAAACTAGGAAAGATGGATTTATGTGAAATATGTTAATACCCTATGAAGGCATTATGAATTTTATGGTATTTATTAATTAAAGTGTCATTCATAATTGTCCACTTAATATTAACAATATAAATGAACCCTTGAAGTGAATCGTACCAAAGAAATGAATGAAATTATACGCGTATCTATTTGGTTATGCTAAGGCTTGATTTTATGTAAATGGAAGTTGGAGGTGAGATATCCTCATGGAATGTGAAGATTCATTAAGTTGATATTTTTTTTTGTTATGAAAACATCACGTGGTATAAAAATATGACTACAAGCTATCAATTGAGTGTAACATTATCACTTGGATGCTAGCCTTGGAAATAGTTATGGAAATTGTAAGAGAGTGTAGGCCATTAATAGAGAAATAATTTGATCATCGATTTGAGAATCACATAGTAGGGTGAATATAAGAATTTACTACATACAATGTTGAAGCATTTAACTCAGTTGATATCTTAACGCAAAGCAAGGAAACCATCAAAGAGTCAAGCCTTGAAGTAGGGAATCATAGTAAATCACTATGTTCCTAATTGGTGATAAAAAATAAATAATGAAAAAGGACTATCTCCGAAACCAAATATGTAAATATATTTCATAGGGATAAAGTAATTTTGTAAATTATAATTAATAATCTCGTTCCTCAATTTTGTAGAGTTCAAATGTCTTACAAGCCATTAAGAAGATATCAATATTTAAATGACATATTTGAGTTTGAAATTTACAAAGCATACATCTTAGTGAAATATATAAACTATGAAAAAACCCTTATTTACAAATCATTATACCAAAAAGTTACATAATAATTCCTCTTAAATTACAAACTTTCCCACAATGATGTTGTCCAGAGGTTAATTTCTTTTGCGGGTCCAACTGGCACTCTTCCATGGAAACTTGATACGGATCTATTGAGTGTATCTGAGATAAAATTCTATATGATACTCTATAGACCTAAAAGAAATTACAAATAAAAGAGCGAGAAGAAATAAGAAGAAAAATAAAATGAAAAAATAAGAAATGTATTCATTATATCTCCTTCTAGTACTACAAAGGTGATGGCTTAGTCACTTATCACTTTTTTCCCTAAAAATAAATAACAAAGTTTTCAATTGAAATGATATGTATTTTGATGTTGTTTATAAAATGTCAAAAAATATAGTTGGTTTCCAATTTTAACAGATAAGATTTACAATTTAATTTTTTGTTATCAAACTTTAAAATATTTTTGATTGCCTATGTTTTTTTTATCAAACTTTAACATATTGAATGTAGAAAGGTTGGAAAGTTTGGTACGTTCAACAATGGTAGTCTTGGGATTTATATCGCGTCCACATTTTTACCTGTTTCATTTTGCAATTTGGCTAAAAAGTGTTGGAAATAATACAAAGACGGGGGTGAATTAGTATTATCTGATCAATAATTTTTTTTTTCTCAAACAGATTTATATACGCTACTTCTGTAAAGTGAACTACCATGTACACACAATTATGATTAGAGAAACCCGTGTACACCCAAAAAACTTGTGATTTAGACAATTTATCATTTGTTGATCTTTAACCATTGCATCAGTAACTTATTAAACCAAGCAGTAAAAATAGAATAAACCATCACACATAGGAAACACACATGAACACCAACATTTAAGGTGGAAACCCAATGTGGGTGAAAACCACCTGTTGATGTTGTGTCTGTCTTCTTTTAATAATAAGAAAGTTTGTTTACAGTATTGTACTAGCGTAGACTCATACCAGTACGCAGGCACCCACCTGCAAAAGGCTACAACGTTCTCTTGTTTTCTAGCTTCTACTGGAAGGGAATTGTAACCCCCTAGGTCTTATACTAGCTAATGTGATTACTAGTATCAATGTTTCAGCCTACATAAGGCTACGACCTTCTCTCTTCCTTGAGGGACCACGTTTCATAAATTTTTAGATTGGATGCTCCTGGTACACAAAAATACAGATGAAGGCCTCGTTTCATCAATTTTCATACTGGACCCTTCAGGAACTTTGAAACTCAAACTACATCAAGAAACAATAAGTTAATCTCAACAATCAGATCACTATCACCAAAACACTGTGTTGAACCCAAAAACCTGCATCTTCATTTCAAACTAGTTGCAACCCCAAAAATCATGCATCAAAATGTATACGCTACTTTACTAAACCCAACCTGTGTGTATATGCTTGTTACCGAGAATAGTGTCCACTCGGACGCTGCTATTCCCACTAAGACTGGTAGGTATCTTAGAAACAAACAAGTAAAGTCTATTTTCGCTTTCCTTTATGAAAATAGATAGGAGTGGAACAAGGTAACCAACCTTAGTCTTGCGCTTGATTTCCTCTCCTTCCTGATAGAGCTTTGCCGCTTCTTCCTCATCTGCCTAGCTTCAAAGAGCACCTGTGGAATCACAAAAACATACTACTATCGAAGAACAAAGATCTATATTCATAAATAACACAGGATCAGATGTGCGTTAACCATACAAATGCATATATAAGTAAACATACAAGAATATGGAGGAGAACTTGAATAGCTTTATTAAGATAAAAAGTAGCAAGAGGATTACAACCATATGTTCTGAACGAGCACCATCCTCTAGCTAGAAAGCCCTTCTTCACCTCAAGTAAAGCTTAGATCACCCAACACTATGAATGTACACCAGAAAACCAACAACACTTCTCTATAAGATACAAAATTCCAGCCTCTGGATCTCTGTGATGAGGGATCCATATATAGATGATTACAGGGAGGTGAGTCATCTTCTGGGATCTTGATTAGTGTCCTCTCTCTGATAGTTCCTGCTTCCACTTGGAGAATGATGATCTCTTACTCATCCCTGGTCGAAAACAGAGAGGCAAGTGTCAGAGGGGAAGCTTCTCGAAGATTCCATGATCTTCCACCTCGCATTTTGTCCCTGGCATTTGTCCATTCCTGACTATCACACCCTACAGAGGAGCCATTCAGTATGCATTGCACCCTATACACTGGGAAGGTGATATGCATCACACCCTCTGCACTGGGTTTTCAGTATGGTCCAGTTTTGACCAGTTATGAGCAGTTTTCAGTGGAGAACTTCTGGGAGATGATGTGATTAGCTGAACTTGTTCCTCTAGGCAGTGAAGCAACACCTTTAGGGAGTTAGGAGCCCTTAGTTTATGGAAATTTATGATTGGGGTTGAAGTGCCCAAAAATGTCTATAACAACGCTGCTTCCTGTAATCAAACCTACGTATGCCTTCAAGACTACTGAAACATAAAATTTATGAATCAAGTCTGTACCAACTATCAGTATGATGACCATCTACTGTTTATTTATAAAGGTTTACATAGGCAATAGTAGAGATCACCCTTCTCACTTATTCAATTAATGAATCAGGTACCAAACTCCTTATGCATTCAGTTTTACATTCAGATCTAAGAAGACTTCATTGAAAGACAACAATAAAACAACAAAATTGATCAGATAGACCATTCATATATGAAGAAGAGGATTTTCTTTTGTATACGCTATTTTTAAGAGTAGAACTTGCATGTACACTCACTTTTGTAGAGACGAACTAGCATATAGATCTGCAAATATTAACTCATAACTTCACTGCACTTTCGGACATCAGATAGACCCAAATCAAAATATTTAAAGAACAAAATAGGTGTAGATAATCAGATCTAGCCCAACCAATATCATATCATTCAATAATAAGTCATTTCAGGTCTCGTGGTCCTGATCCAATGTTTAATTCAGGGTGCACAAGTATTTCAAATCAAATCATAAACATGGCCACTGCAACATAAAATATACTTCAGATCGAAGTATTCCTTAGAAACCCATCCACTTCTACACTTGGCCTTATGATATTCTACTCCTTATATAGCTTTAGGCCCTTTGTCAATACCTTGGACCAAAGCCACATAGGAACAATACCTTGGACCAAATACCTAGGGTCAATACCTCAGGCCAAATACCTTGGACCAATACCTTGGACCCAAAATACCTTGGACTAAATAAATCAGACCAAAACCTTTGTTTTCCAACATGTATGATTTTTTCCTCTTGTGGGAGTGCATGTATACATATACAATCGTTCTATTCTGTGGACCAGTGGGTATACATCGTTTTGACTAAGTGGACCTACATATAATTCTTAAATTGATTTTCATCAGCCTTTTCCTTTAACTTTTTTATTCTAATCAGTAGACCTTAGTTCCATATTCTTGTTCTTCTATACCACTGCCTTGTTACCTTTGAATATACCTATTGTACTGTGAGTTGCCTTTTACCAAAACTGATTTGACCTGTGAGTGAGTTTCCATCAAGAACAGGACTTGTATCATAATGCCAACAATCTCCCGCTTTGGACTTGATGGCAACCATGAAGGTGTTGATTACTGCAAGCTGTGGAAACTGTTAGAGATAACATGCAACACCAAAATACTCTCCCCCTTTGACATCAAGGGAAAAGGGTGGACCAAGCAAATTTCCTCCTTTTATATAAATTATGATGCCCATGCTCCCCTTGAGCGTTAGAAAATTATATATTACGGAGCAATGGAACACATAAAATATTGCAGAAATATAAACACAGAAAACACATAAAATAAGAGAGACACAGATATATGTGGTTCACCCAGTTTGGGCTACGTCCACCTTGAACAGCCAGTCCTTCCTTTCTATTATCCAGCAAAATAAAGAGACACAACCTACAGCAAATTCGCTGCAATATCCTCTGTTTTCTCTCACAGTCTCACCTCTCTATTTCTCACTCAGAGAATACACATCTATTACACAGCGTCAAATACAATGCCCTCATACAAAGAGAGGGGTTGCCTTGAAAACCCTAAACTAAACATAAGTTCTACCATTAGATCATTCGCGTAATGAATGGCCTAGATTGACTAGAAATTACTATACTTTTACAAGGCAATTTTACATTTGTTTTTAGCTTCAGGGGCGTTGCCCCCGAAACCCCAGCCGGGGGACCGTTGGCCCTTAGACCCCCCAGCCAGGGGGGATCGCCCCCCCTGAACCCCCGCTGGGGGGAAAAGTCCCCTTCGCACCCCCGTGTGGACGGTGTATAAACTTCCTGGGGTATACATCCGTCTGAAACAAAGACCTCTAAATAATCATGCTCCATACTCAACAATCTCCCACTTGGAGAATGATTATAGCAACTCCACCACTGCTTCATTTGTTGGTCAATGACTCCTCTTTTGGCCTAGATATTTCTCATCTTCATCGTCATCCTTAAACACCAATTGAAACTGAGCATATTCTCAGTTTCTCCCTGGTTACAACTTTTGTTAGCATATCTGCAGGATTCTGGCTAGTGTGTATCTTTTCCAACTTTAACTCTCCATCTTCCAACACTGATCATATGAAGTGGTAGTTGATCTATATGTGTTTAGTCCTGGAATGAAATGTTGAGTTCTTTGCATGATGAATGGCACTTTGGCTATCACTGTATAACGTGCCCATATCATGCTCCTTACTCAATTCACCCATAAACCTTTGTAACCAAATCATTTCTTTACTAGCCTCTATAGCAGAAACATACTCTACTTCTGTTGTTGAAAGTGCAAAAACACTTTGGATTTTTGAAACCGAACTCATAGCTATTCCACCAACAGTAAATACATATCCCATAGTGCTCCACCTGTTATCTTTTTCACCTACGATATTTGCATCAACATATCCCTGTAGGGAAATGTTTGAACCACCAAAGCATAATGCTTGATTTGTGGTACCTTTCAAATATCTGAGAATCCACTTCACTGCCATCCAATGTTCCTTTCCTAGATTGTTCATGTACATGCTTACAACTCCCACTGCATGTGCAATATCAGACCTTGAGCAGACCGTTGCATACATTAAGCTTCCAACTACTAATTCATATGGAACTTTAGACATATAATCCATGTCTTCTTTGGTCTTTGGGCACATTTCCTTACTAAGTTTGAAATGTCTAGAAAAAGGTGTACTAATTGGTTTTGCATTGTGCATATTAAATCTTTTCAACACCTTTTATATGTACTCATTCTGAGACAATGTTAGTTTACAATTTTTCCTATCTCTAGTTATTCTCATACCAAGGATT
This sequence comes from Pinus taeda, assembly GCA_000404065.3. Taxonomy (NCBI): domain Eukaryota; kingdom Viridiplantae; phylum Streptophyta; class Pinopsida; order Pinales; family Pinaceae; genus Pinus; species Pinus taeda. The sequence goes on from APFE030785181.1 coordinate 27,543, forward strand.
TATTTTGCAGCTCCCAAATCCTTCATTGCAAATGAATTTGCCTATTTTCTTTTGAGCACATTTATTCCCTGCATGTTAGACCCTGCAACAAGCATGTCATCTACATACAATAACAATATAATATAGTCGCCGTCATTTTTCTTTTTCAGATAAACACAATGATCAGAGTGTCATCTAGTATAACCTTGTTCAGACATAAACTTGTCAAATTTTAGATACCACTACCTTGGAGCCTGTTTTAAGCCATACAAGCTCTTCTTCAATTTGCACACTAGTTTCTCCTTCCCTTTCACTTCATATCCTTGTGGCTGCTGCATATATATCTCTTCCTCCAAATCCCCATGGAGAAAGGTTGTCTTTACATCTAACTACTCAAGATGCAAATCTTCAACTGCTACTAGACTTAAAATAGTTCTGATTGAAGTCATTTTCACAAAAGGAGAAAATATTTCATTAAAATCAATAGCTTTCTTCTGTGCAAACCCATTCACCACAAGTCTATCTTTGTACCTCTCTTTTCCTCCATCTTCTTACTTCAGTCTGTAAACCCATTTATTCTTCAATGTAGTTTTTCTTGCAAGCAACCTGACTAAGTCCCAAGTCTGGTTATTCATTAAGGAGTCCATCTCTTCTTCCATGGCTGCCTCCCACTTCTTCCTGCTTTCAATCTGCATTGCTTCTTCATAACATTCAGGTTCACCAGAATCAATCAACAATAAATAATATAATGAAGGAGAGTATCGTTCAGGGGGTCTACTTATCCTGGTAGATATTCTAACACCGCTTTCAGGTGTTTGGGGTGCTGGTTGCTGTTGTGGTTGTTGTGGTTGTTGATTATTATTATTATTTTTAGGCACCTTTACGTTTTCAGTGATTTCATCAAGAACTGCATATTCCTTTTTTTATTTTTCCTGTTTCTTTTCCTGCAAGTCATTCTTATACAAGACCTTTTCATTGAATATTACATCTCTTCTCGTAATGATTTTGTGATTTTCGTAATCATATAAGCAATAACCAAAATCATTAATACCATATCTAATAAAGATACATTTATTTGACTTTGCCTCAAGCTTTGTTCTATTTTCTTTATCAATATGGACAAAGGCCTCTCAACCAAAAGGCTTTAAAAAAGAGTAGTTTACCATTTTTCCTGTCCATGATTCCTCTGGAACACCACCATCCAAGGAACTTTAAGGTATTCTGTTTATTAGATAAACATCAGTATCTACAGCATCTACCCAAAATTGTAAAGGAAATCCTGCATGCAATCTCATGCACCTTGCACGGTCCGTGATTGTTCTATTCATCCTTTCTGACACACCATTTTCTTGTGGTGTTCCTGGAACTGTCTTCTCTCTGCGAATTCCATGTTATGAACAGTACCTATCAAACTCTTTGATGAAATATTCACCTCCATTTTCTGATCTAAGACACTTCAATTTCTTTCCTGTCTCAATCTCAACCAAAGCTTTCTATTTCTTGAAAGTATCAAATACATCAGATTTATTCTTAATATAATAAATCCAAGTTTTTCTAGTTACATCATCAATAAAAGTAACATAATAATGAGAGCCACTGAGAGGTGATACCTGAGCAAGTCCTCGTACATCTGTATGCACAAGCTCTAATTTTTCGCTCTTCGTTTCTTTCCCAACTCTGAGAAATCTGACTCTCTTCTATTTTCCATAAATGCAATTCTCACAGAGGTGCAAATCAACATTGTTCAAACCCAGCAACAAATTCATTGAGTGAAGAATATTCATCCCCTTTTCACTCGTGTTACCGAGCCTATGATGCCATAATGCTGCATCTACTCCTTTGGAAGTTAAAGCATTAACAGAGTTAAAAATACCATTGCATAAATACAATGTACCAACCTTTTCGCCTTTTGCTATTACGAGGGCTCCTTTTGTGACCTTCCAAGCTTTATCTATGAAAGCTATCACACAACCTTCACTGCCTAACTACCCTATTGAAATCAGATTTTTCTTTAGATCTGAAACATGCCTTACCTCCTTTAGTAGCCATTAGTTTCCATTCTATTGTTTTACAAGAAGCCTACCCATTCCAGCGATTTTATAAGGTTTATCATCACCCAAACGAAATTGTCCAAAATCTCCTTGAACATAGTTATGAAAGTATTTCTTATCAAGTGTGGCATAGAATGAGGCCCCTAAATCTACCACCCAGGAATCAGTAATAGTTTCAAAAGAAAGAATCAAAGCATCTTGTAACACCTCACCTGTCACATTTGGTTCATGATTGTTTTCTTGTTGTGCATCTCCTTCTTTTCCTTTCCGAGATCTACAGTCTTTATTTAGGTGTCCTTTCTTTCCGTATTTCCAGCACACTATCCCCGATCTGGACTTGGATCTACCTTTCCTTGATCTACTGCGATATCTTGAGCTCTTTCCTCCTTCCAGTTTTCTTCCCCTAGACTCTGCACTCAAGTCATTACCCAATGTCTCATCGGAGCTTTTCCATCGCATTTCCTTGCTAAGGATAACACCAATAACATCATCAAACTTTAAAGTACTAGATCTAGAAATAGAGTTACTAATGGCCATTACTAGACCATTCCAACTTTCTAGTAATGAGCACAAGAATAATAGATCTCTAACTTCATCATCAAAGTTTACCCCTATAGAACACAACTGACTTGTAATAGTATTAAAATAATTTAAATGGTCTACAACAGATCCACCTTTCGACATCTTCATATTAAATAACGGTTTCATAAAAAATACCTTGTTTGAGGCCGAGGGTTTTTCATATAGTTTCTCCAACGCCTTAATCAAACCCTCTATCATTGTTTCCTTCGAAATGTTGAAGGTGACCGATGCTGCGAGGCACAACCATACTATTCTAAGTGCCTTTCTATCGAGAAGGTTCCATTCTTCATCTGTCATACACATCGGCATCTTTGTTTTTCCAACCAATGGTAGGTAAAGATCTTTGTGATACAGATAATCTTCCATCTGCATCTTCCACAGCAAGAAGTTTTGACCGTTAAATTTCTTGACCCTAAACTTACCATCTTCTGCTATTTCTCCCACTCGAACGAGGAACCCTTCTTTCCTACGAGTTTATCAACCAAATAGACCTTCGGCTCTGATACTAGTTGTTAGGAAATTATATATTACGGAGCAACGTAACACATAAAATATTGCAAAAATATAAACATAGAAAATGCATAAAACAAGAGGCACATAGATATATGTGGTTCACCCAGTTTGGGCTATGTCCACCCTGAACAACCAGTCATTCCTTTCTATTATCCAGCAAAATAAAGAGACACAACCTACAGCAGATCCGCTGTAATATCCTATGTTTTCTCTCATAGTCTCACCTCTTTGTTTCTCACTTAGAGAATACACATCTATTACACAGCCTCAAATACAATGCCCTCATACAAAGAGAGGGCTTGCCTTCTAGGGCAAAAACCCTAAACTAAATATAAGTTCTACCATTAGATCATCTGCCTAGTGAATGGCCTAGATTGACTCAAAATTACCTTACTTTTACAAGGGAATTTTACACCTGCTTTTAGCTTCGGGGGCGTTGCCCTCAAAACCCCTGTTGGGGGACCACTGGCCCATGGACACCCCAGTCAGGGAGGATTGGCCCCCCCGAACTCCCACAGGGGAGACAAGTGCCCTCCGCACCCCCCCGCGTGGAGGGGTGTACAAACTTCCTGGGTTATACATCTGGCTGAAACAAAGACCTCTAAACAATCATGCTCCATACTCAACACTGAGTACATGTTGAGTCTACAGGGATATGATTAAAAAGAATAACATGACTCTATAACTCAACTAAGTGAGTATGACCTCCTTATGACCAATGACTCAAACATAAATAAATCACCCAACCAAGTGGGGATATACCAAATGTTTATTCATGACATAAGTACAACAAATATTACATCATTCATCCCATGCAAAGTGGCAGTACAAATTACATAATTTGTCCAATAGGACTCATTCAAATATATAAGAAGTCATATCACACCCTAGACCTTTATATGATTTAAAAAAAAACCTATATAAATATCTGAAGCCATAGCTGGAGCCAGCAACCATAATGCCAATAATGTAGAATGCATGTGAAGGCTAATGCTCTCCCTCAACCTGTTGTTGGGTCTTGTTTTTGTCTTATTTTTTATTTATTTCTCTCATGTTGTCGGTTTTCTAAATGATTAATTTTGAAGAGTATTTGTTACTTCTTTGTTTTAACAAGATTAAAATAGCATTAATGAGAGTTTAATTAAAGTTTGTATGTTGAAGGATTAAAATTGGTTTGATTATACTTTGGGACGTGCCTGCAACATTGCATTTACATTCCTGCACCAATTGGGATCCTGCACTAGTTACAGTCGCTTCCTGCACTATGATAAACTCAAACATGGTCTTATGCTCTGGTCATGAAGGAAGTGGTATTTTGAATTGTATCAGTTGTTGACTTATATGATTTTGTTCCTTGGCTTGCTATGGCGCATATGGTATCAAAACATTTATTCCCTCCATAAGAATAATGTGCGCTTGTCTATCACAATCTCTAATGAACCATCCCAGCAGTTGGCCCTTAACAAGCCAGTGAATTCAACGGTTTGAACAATGTAAACTTTGAAACGGGAACTATAAACTCAAAACGGGAACTCTGGCCCAAAAACTCAAAAAAAACATCAAAAACAGTGCTAAAAACGAAAAGTGTGTATACTAGAACAATGGTTTTTTTTTTTAGGTGCCAATTTTGAATGTGTTTCAAAAATGGCGGTGACTACGAAATTTACATCGAAATGTTCGTGCAAAATATAGCTTCAAAACGAAATTGATGCTACTGGAATAACTTTTTTTTTTTAGGGTCAATTTTCAAACTTTTTAAAAAATGCTAATAAAACCAATTTTTTATGTCTCAAACAAAGTTAATTTTTAAGG
>APFE030785181.1:35362-47114 GCA_000404065.3 Pinus taeda
CTAATGTTGGATGGAAGAACAATCCACGAGTGAGATGTTATCGCCACTAACGCTAGATGGAAGAACAACATCTCACCACTAACGTTGGATGGAAGAACAATTCACAAGTGGGATGTTATCATTTGGGAAGCTAGGTAGAGCTTGTACGCCCAAAAGTGGCTCTGCCATCCTCAACCTCTCCCCATAAAATTTGAAGCTTTGACCTAGTAAAAACTAAAACCACACACAAACCCATGATCTATACCTCATAATAAAGTCTTTTTTATCTTTCATTATAATAAAACCCAAAGCTTTTTATCTCGCATTATAATAAAGTCTAAAATTAAATGATAAAAATATTTTTAATAAAATTGGTCTCTTAAATATATTGAATATTATTATAAACAATCTCAAAATATTTAATATTAATTATTTTATAAATGTATATCACAAATATAATATAATTTTTTATTAATAAAAAACAATTTCAAAAATAATAAATATTTTTATAAATATTTTCAATTCCAATTTATTTCCATTTAATTAACTTAAACACATTACCTATTCAAAACATATTTCTTTCTCAATTATGACATGATATATATGTATTTGAATATTTTTTTCTCAATTTTTTTTTTTTTTTTTTCTCGGTAAAGACTGTGCTAATTATATTAAAAAAGAAGAAAAATATGTACAGAGAGGATAAACCTCTGAGGGAGCTATAGCTCTACCTCTCTCAAGATAGTTTTGCAAAAAATGCTTACATTATAGACCAGAGTTTGCAAAAAAAACTGCTCAGACCTCTGTATGTCAAAATTGAACAGCATAAGACTTAGAATTATAGTTTGTGGACAAAATTGGAGGTCCAAGAGAAGGTTCTGCTTTTGGAAGGCGCCAATCTGGAAATGCTGCCTGGTCTTTAGCCGCGAAATTTGAATGAGCAAAACTGAATTGCATCCCTGAGTCGTCAAGAAAGGAGTATAACTTACTTGGAATCTGCAGTGTCATGTTTCTCAACCTCGTCTGGGGCGCTCGTTAGATTTACCCATTCTACCATAACATTGTCCTCAACATCCATCGCACTTCTACTTGGCAGTAGAACAAGATGGAGAATGTTTCCAGTTAAACACGCCGGCTCGCATTCAAGTATGGGCTCCTTCACTGGCTGAGGGTCTTGAGTCCGCTCCTGAGGAGCGCTTTGCTGGGGATTGCCCTCCTCACGGTCCTCCTTATCCTGCACCTCCACTAAGACTTCCAATTGCGCCTCCACTAAGCGGCTCTGGGATGAGCTGGCAGATCTAGAGGGAGAATGCTCTGAGGAGGCGGCCATCGAGCTAACAGGTTCATCAGCTTCCTCTGAAAAAATGACTGTAACCAGGGCAAAGATAATCGGCTTTGGAATTTGAAGCGGGCAGACTGCAATGAGCTGGTGAGTGAAGGGCCAGACTCCTCAGAGGTCGGCGAAGAGGGTGCGACCGTGGCGATCGGGGATAAGCGGTGAGGTTCAAGGCCTCCCTTCCCTCCCTGCCTTCCTCGAGAACCAGCGGAGCTTCCTCACCTGGGTTTTCCTCACAGACGTGGCAGAATAATTAGACTCAACGGCTTAAGAAACAGGTTTAAAGGGTGGAGGATGAAAATTGGACAGAGCGGACCTAACAGAATCCAGACGAAAGCCACAACGACCACCAGAGAGACCCAAAATCCCACCCAAACTTGAATCCCCGACAGCGAGATGAGGGCATGCAACTCCAAGAAAGAATCCCAGACAGACCTGTGAGGACCCTCGACCCCCAGAAAAGCCCAAATTCCTACCCAAACCTGAAACTGCCACACTGAAATGGAAATTCGACACTTACTGGAGATTGACCTGGCAAATAAAACAAATTGCAATTGAGGACAAGCCATCGTTGTGCTGAGCATAGTAGCGGAATTTTGAGTCCCAGGCTGCCTCTAAGAGCAGGACCGCTTGGGACAACCACCTTGACGAAGGCTAAGAAAACCAGAGCATATGGAAATGCCTTGCTTTGAGCCTGACCGCCTGAATGAATTCGTGAGCGGAACGAGATGAAATAGAAACCTATCTTGGCGCCCCATTCCATAAACCTGCAACCTGGTACTCTCATCTTGATTCGGCATTGAATGGCAGTAAATTGCCTGCAGTGGGAGTTTATGGTGCCTTACCTCTGGCGCCTTCTTCAACCATGAGTGCATGCCAGCTGCTGGTTGCGCATGTCTCATGAATAACACTTATTCAATGCGCAATGAGACACCCGCATCCAGGTGAACTGCCTGCGGATGAGGCCGATCTTGCTCCACTAAATTTTTAAATTCCGTGAGTTGTTCCTATGTAGCTGTGGTAAGCGTTGGACCTGAATAGTAATCTATCTCCAAATCCACTCCAACATTAGCTAGAAAGTCCGCCAGTTTGTTCCCTTCCCTTAATGTGTATTTGAAGGAAATTGCCTGGTTTTGAGAAAGCCAGTTTCTGAGAAGTTCCAATCTTTGCGCCATTCTCCAACTGTTGCTAACTTTATGGATTGGAGCTCCTTGGAGAAGTTTTGTAGCCATATTGATAATGATTTGAGAGTCACCTTCAATGATAAGGGGGAAGAGATTATGATCCTTAGCCAGAATGAGACCCTGCCATAGACCTTCCAATTCCGCCGAATTGTTGGCATCCCATCCCTTGGTGCCTGTGTAGATGAGATGTGGTGTGCCTAAGTGATCCCTGAAAACCCCTCCATATCCCGATTGTCCTGGGTTGCCCTCTGAGGCCCCATCAAAGTTGAGTTGAAGCACATTGCGCGAAGGAGGAGACCATACTGTTGATTTATTGTGCCTGTTGGGGAGTCGATTATAAGCGTTGGGGTTAAGTGACAGAGAGATTTCCTAGTTATCCCATATTGATTTTTCTTGGGGATTTGTGGGAAACTCTTCGGCTGTCCATTCCTGGATGGAAAGAGATTCCTTAATATTTTTATGCAGAATCGTCCAAATCTGCTCCAGAGTCTGAGTTTGGCCTTTGAATAGCCTTCTATTTCTCTCTTTCTAGATATTCCACATGAGGAGACCTGGAATGAGTTGCCAAAGAGAGTTCAGAAGCCTACTGTGATAAGGTGCCTGATTCCAGTTGCGAAGTGTGGCGTTGAGATTGCCTTGCACCCTATTGTCTCTTTGACATCTAAAGATTACTTTTTCCCATAGTCTCCTGCCCCAGTGGCACGTTTGCAGTAAGTGGGTAGTTGTTTCTTCTGCTTGTTTGCAGTTTGGACAGATTGATGGGCCTGAGAAACTTCTTTTCCGGAGGTTATCCCAAGTGAGAATCCTATTATGAGAGAGGAGCCATAGGAAGGTGGATACTTTCGGCCAGAATGAAGGGCTCCAAATCCGGTCCCATAAGTTATCCTTTATGATTTTGTCTTTAGTTATGATTTTATAGGCCTCTCTGGCAGAGAAGGTCCCTTTTTCTTCATATCCCCATCTGAGGATGTTCGCTCCTGCTGCTATGGGAATTTGCCTTTTTTTCAGTTCATCAGCTAGCTTTTGTCGGGTAGCTTCATACCCTTCCTCTTTGATGATGTGATCGATCCCCTTCCATTTCCTGTGTTTGTGGGCAGTAGATGTGTCCCAAAATTGATTGACCGTTTCTGGGGGATGGGTTCTTTCTGGAGGGATAGGGAAGTCCTGCGTAAGATCTACGATCTTTGGGATTTGATGCTAGGAGTCGTCCCATAATCGTGTTGTGTCTCCACTCTTGATTTCCCAAAAACTGTGCTGTTGTATTAGATATCTGTGTTGGATGGCTGAATTCCATATGATGGATCCAGTGCTTAGTTCCGTCATAGGGATTCTATCTTTAATAGGGCTATTACTTGCATATTTTTCCATCCACAGGGAGGCCCAAGGAGTATTTGGGTGAGTTAACCATCGCCACCATAATTTGGCACCCATTACTATATTGTTGTGCTCAGGATCTCTGATTCCAATACCTCTGGATTTTTCGGGGAGACAAACTTTTTCCCATTTGACTAGAGCCCATTTCCTGTTGTGGCCTGAGCTGCCCCATAGAAAGTTGCGCTGAAGGTTCCGAATTGCCTTGAGGACCCATTTAGGCGCTGCTAAAAGGGAGAAAAGGTAAAGAGGCATGGATTGAAGAACCGCTTTGATGAGAATAATTCTACTGGCCATATTCAGGGCTCGGTGCGTCCAGAGAAAGAGTTTGGCTTCAAGTTTTTCTAGAAGGTCTCTCCAGGAGGAATGCTTGAGGGCGGAGGAAATCAGGGGGGCGCCCAAATATTTGGAAGGGAGGTTTGCTATAGTGAAACCTAGAATGCGGGCTATGGATCTTTGAGTAGATACAAGAGTGTTGAAGAAGAAAATTTGGGACTTGACTCTACTGATAAGGGCTCACGAGGCATCCGAGAAGGAGGACAAGATGTCTGTGAAGATTCGGGCTTCCTGGACAGAGGGGTACCCATAAAGCATATTGTCGTCGACGAATTGCTGATGGGTAAAGGAGGGGGAATCGTTGAACGATAGACCCTTCAGATGTCTATTGATATTGGCAGACTTGAGGAATCAGCCTAGTCCTTCAGCAATTATAACGAGGAGAAATGGGGAGAGAGGATCTCCTTGCCTGATACCTCGGGAGGGACGGATAGTGTCAGAGGGGATGCCATTTATGAGAATGGAGAAGAAGGAAGAAGTCAAGAGGCTAAGTATCCATCTGGTCCACGAAGGGTCAAAGCCAAAAGCAGTGAGAATTTTTTGGATATACTGCCAACTAATGCTATCAAAGGCTTTAGATAGATCAATTTTTAGCAACATACCTGGCTTTTTAGTGTGCTTCAGAGAGTGAATTATCTCATGGGTGAGAATAATTCCATCGGTGATCTGACACCCTTCCACATACCCAGATTGCTCTGGCGAGATGATGAGAGGGAGCAGAGGTTTCAATCAAGTAGCGATGACCTTTGAAACAATTTTGTAAATGATCTTGCAAAGAGCTATCAGACGGTATTTATCAGGCGTATTAGCTTCCTCTGTTTTGGGGATGAGAGCCAAGAATGTGGCATTCAACCCTTGGTACATCCATCTTAAAGCACGAGATTTTTCAACCAATTGCCATACTTCTATTTGGATGAGATCCCAAAAATGATGAAAGAAATCCGAGGTAAATCCATCAGGGCCTGGGGCTTTACCTGCTTTTAGTTGCTTAACTGCGTTGTCCACTTCATGTAAAAGGATCGGTTGGAGAAGAAGGAGATTATGCTCATCAGTTATTAGTTTGGGAATCTGCTATAGTATTTTTTCAATTGCTGGAGTTCGGTTAATACTTGGTTCTTGGTGAACTTTCTTCAAATATCTAAGAAAATTCTCTTCTATGCATGCATGCGTCTCTAATCTTTCTCCTTGGTCATTATGGATGTGGCAGATAAGATTATGCATTTTGCGTTGCACTGTATTTTTGTGAAAGAACTTGGTGTTATTTTCTCCCTCCTTAAGCCATCTGATTCGTGATTTTTGCCGCCAAAGAATCTCCTCCTGTTGAGAAGTTGCTTCTCAATGTCTTGTTCCTGCTTTGCTAGTTCCGCTGAACATCCTTCAGTGATGATCCTTTGCTGGGTTAACTTCATTTCCTAATTGAGAGCGTCTTGGGCTTTAAATATGTTGCCAAATGTAGTGTGATTCCAATGCTTAATTTCTCTTTTGAGGAATTTCAATTTTTGTTGAATGTTGGCCATTTTGGATTCCCCTGTGGGCTTGTATTTGACCCAGGTTTGTCTGATAAAATCCTTGAAATCTGGATGAGTAAGCCAAAAAATTTCAAAGCGGAAAGGACGTTTAGTTGAATTACCTGGTCGATGCCATTGGAGTGCAATAGGCGAGTGATCCGATCCTAAAATTGGCAGGATTGAAGCAATAATATCTCCTCCCAGGTAAGGTGCGTTATCCGAGACTAGAAAATGGTCTAACCTTGAAGCTATATGCTGGGTTCCTTCTCTTTTGTTGGTCCAGGTGAAGAGGCCATTATTTGATTGGAGATCTATTAGCCAATTTGACTGGATGAAATCTTTGAGTAGATGTCCGTCTCTAATGCCATTGTCTCTGCCTCCCTGCTTTTCTTCCATTCTTACAGTCATGTTGAAGTCCCCTCCTGCTATCCAAAGAGGGTGGCGTCTATTGGAGTTGGGGGTAGAAAGATCATCCAGAATCTCTGCTTTTTGGTGGGAATCTTGTGGAAAATAAACATTAGTGAGATGACCATGAGTGTTGGTGCCGATTAAGTGGAAGGTTGCTTGAATGAAGTTTTTGTTGGCATGAATGTTGTTGAGTTGAATCACTCTAGAGTCCCAGAGGATCGCCAAACCCCCAGAGGCTCCTTGAGCATCCACTGCTGTGACTTGCCCTCCGGGCCACACCTTTATTGCTATATTTTCCAGAGCTTGCATACTGCATTTGGTTTGTTGCACAAAGAGAATATTGGGTTTTTCCTGCATAAGCATGTTTTTTAGGAGTCTTGCTTTTCTTGGGCTGTTGGGCCCTCTTATATTCCAGGAGATCAACTTCATTGAGAAGGGTTGGGATGGAGATTAAAGTACTTGGTCAGCTTCGCATATCGACCTGACTCCACTAGCACTTCACCTATTTTTATGGTCCTTTCCAAGGTTGTTTTTCTTCCCCTTTTCTTACTGTCTTTCGTGATGAATTTGCCGTCCCATTGGCTGCCGATTTGCACGCCAAGAGAGTGTTTCTTGTGCACTTTTTTCAGGACTTCTTCCAGTTTGTCCAGTTGCCTCTCCAGAATCTTGTCGAAGTTGCCGGTCTTGCATGCTAGTTCCAGACTGAGAATGTCTAGTTCTCCTATATCGATATTCTCCAAATCTTCCTCCATTAACTGGATCTCTGGGAGGACTACCTCTGTCTCTTTCATTAGCTTGGAGCTTGATTCTGGGGTGTTCGTTTCCATTTCTTGAGAGACCTCTGCCTGCGGATCAGATTGAGGGATGTGCGTTTTCTTAGAGTGAGACTCCTTTAGCTATTGCGGAGGGCCCTCTGGTAGCTTGCGGACTAAGTCTTTGACTTTTTGCATTTCTTGAGCTGAATCTTGCGTTTCCAGATTAGCTAGGACCTCGAAGCTATTAGGTTTTGGGGATTTGGATTTATTGGCTTGATCTAGTTTGCTGTTGGTAGAGGGTTTTTTGTTACCTCTCCTACGATTAACCACTTTGGTGAATCCATCACCTTCCTGAGTGTCTGCATTTGTGATGGAGTTCATATTCCTATTTAGAGGGCAGTCTCTGAAAAGATGCCTTAGATTATGGCATTTTCTGCACCTAAATGGAACATGTTCATAATCTATCATTTGTATCCATTCAGAATCTTCATGCCTAAATCTTACCTTATTTGGCAGAGGTTGTTTGAGATCCATGTAGACGCATATGCGGGCATAGGAAGTGAATATGCAGTACTTTGTATCTTCCGCCGCCTTGATGAATTCGCCCAGCTTGTTTCCTATTTCTTGCAGTGATGTTTCTTCCTAGTATTCCGAGGGTAGCAAATAGAGCCTGATCCAGACTGGAGCGTAGCTAAGGTTTTCCTTATCCAGGTTAAATCCTTCAACCCATGCTCTGAGATACAGTCTTGCCGAGTTGAAGAAATAGGGCCCTCCATCTAGGATCCGATTTCGATCTTCCAGACAGTTAAAGACCACAGTAAAAAACCCTTTAGGGCCTAGGTGTAGGGATATGTGATCCTTTGGAGCCCATTTTGAATTTATCCAGCTACTAAGTGCTCTTTCTGTTGGCCAAATGCCGATAAACTTTCCGATTAGAGCATGGTCCCTCATGTATTGAATTCCGGCATTGATTCTGTGACTGGGGAACTCCACCGTAGGTATAACGGTAGCCACAGGTTTGCATGTGGTTGATCTGGCCGGGTTCTCTTCCCCCTGTACCGTTCCATCACCTTTGGAATGAGTGTTGTCCGCTGGAATATTGTTATGATCCTCCTCTGACGCTTCAGCTGGACCCTTTTGTTTTGAACTGGCGTGATTTTGGGGGAGGGGCTGAATCCCCCCCCTTAGAGGGCGACATGCTGCGGACAAACGATGCCTGACTGTTGTCAGCTGCTACCGAGACTGCAAGGGTTACCGACAGACAGAGCCCTGCAGGCCTGCCGTGGCAGGGGTTGCAGAAACCTAAGGACGGCTAGCTGAAACCCTAATCGCGTTCCTCTCGCTCCGTCTCCCCCCTGTGCATTCATTTTTTTCTCAATTATGACATATATGGACTACATAAAATACTTATAAATAAAAATCTAAATTTTTTAAAAAATAATTATTTTTTATTAAAATTTTAAAACACTCACTTTATTAATTAATTTTAATTTATTCTCATTTAATTAATTCAAACGCCATACAAATTATTTAAATCATACTAATAAAATAAAATTTATTATTAATATTTTAAATTTCAATTCATTTTCATTTATAAAAATATATTATAACATTTTTAAATCAAATTTCATTTTCAATTATAACATTATATACCCAACACATACCTATATAGATATTTCCATTTAATTAATTTAAACACCATACAAATTATTTAAATCATATTATTATATATGTAAATAAAATTTTTATTATTAATATTTTCATTTAATAAAAATATATTATAATATTTTTAAATTAAATTTCAATTTTAATTATAACATTATATACCCTAGATATTTAAATCAACCTATTTAAATCAAATTTCGTTCTCAATTATAACATTATATACCATACATAATACATAAAACAATGATAGTTCACTTGGAATCAAAAAGATAGTTCAACCGGGAGAGTTTTCATGGGTTGATTCCGCCGCCCCTTCCTCTCGAGCCCGCCCCTCCCCGGCACCCTCCGTGTAACGCCCTGGAGACCAGGCGCTCCGCACGACGACGGGCGGCCCGAACGACAGTGAACGAACTCTCACCCACCGAACCGTTCAAGCGACCCGACACGAAAATGGTCGTTGGGCAAAGCGGGTGATCGTGGAGCGATGGCGGTGGGCGACACGACAGTGCGCCCACCCGGCCCAAACGCCGAACGAATCATCAACCGGGGCTACGGGGTGGTCAACCGGACAGCAGGGCGGATGTCTACATGGGCAGTGCGACGAACCAACAGTGGACCGGGCGAACGAACAGCCCACCCGAACGGTTGAACGAACTGTTCATTCAGGCAGGGCGGCACGGAGTGCGCCCGCCCGAACGACACACTCGGCGAACGATTACGTGCGGACCGAACAGCAAAGGCATTCGCGACGTGGACACGGACCAAACAGTGAAGGCATTGCGACGTGGGCAAAGGACCGAACAGCAAGGCATTTACGACATGGACGAGGACCGGGCAGCGAAGGCAATTGCGACGTGGGCGCACAGGTATCGAGCGCACGGGATAATAGGGAGGTTGGTTTATACCATGGGCGGACGGCCATATGAAACATAGGCCGACCCGCCCTGAACGGATGACAACACAACTCCCGAAATGAATATTGGAGGTCGGCTCATGGAGTTGGGGCGGCGAACCACAAAACGGGGGTCGGTTTGGAGTAACCGACACCCCTCCATACTTGGCGTGAATCCTTATATATATATGGAGAGCGTTCAAGTCACAAAGGCATCAAAGCAAGTTCGATTCATTCGCTCTAAGCATTCGGTCTAACTGCGCCTTCACCAACAGCGCACAGCAACGATGTGAAGGAAGTCTTCGGTTATAAGGCGGAGGAAGCGGTCGGGCAGTTTCGGACAGCGAAACAGATCGAACGAACAGTGCGAACGCACTAGACGGCGACGGAAGTCTGAACGAGTCAGGGGTCGAACGATCGAACGAAGCACAGGGAGTGCGCAAACGTCTCAACGACACGACAGCGCTGCGGTGATTTGGACAGGCCGAGAGTATGTTGGGCGATTGGTTGGGTTGACAGGGTACCCGAAACGAGACTGTCATAAACGACCGGCAGGTCGTGCAGGTTGATCGTTCAAGGTGTGAAGCCGAACGGCTCACACGAATTGTAAACATTGTAAAACTGTAATTTGGAAAAGTAACGGTTTTCAGAGGCGCCACCCGGTTTGGGTCGGGCCTCCTCTATATCGTGTTCTTGATTCTGGTTATGGTTGTTACGGTTGCTATTTATAATTGCTGAACGGATATAAGTTAACTGATATAAACATAATTATATGGGTGTTATTTATATGCACTGTTTGGCTATGAAATGTTGATGAAAATAACACTAATAGAAGGATAAATTGGTGTTGGAAGTTAGTAGAGGCGTAGTCCGTATATACCCGAACCCGGTATAAGGCGGTGCCGCACCTCCCGTTTAACAAAAAAAAGTAGCGGGGGCGTGACACTCCGCCTCCCCAGCACCCTCCGCCTCCCCCTCGCCCGCGCAGGGCCACCACCGGGCCGCCCTGCCCCGCCCCGCCCGGGGGCGGCCCTGCGCGGGCGAGGGGGAGGCGGAAGGGGCCGGGGAGGGGCGGCGGAATCCATATTGCCTGCCTGATTTCGCCATTGTAGTCATTTTGTGTGGGTGATGGTTCTCTCACCTCTCGGGCTGATGTAATTACATCATTGATATGGAAATAGAAACAGAGTCACAACTAACAGCAAGACTTCATTGTAGGTAAAACTAGCTTTAGAGCGCTAATTGGATTTAATTACTAACAGTCCACTTGACATAAAATTCCAACCAGATGCAGTGAATTGGTTCTTCTAGAAACATTGGTTAATATCTAGTCGCAAACAAACAGTTTCGTGATCAGCCGGCCAATGGGCATTAAATGAGTGGCCCTGTATATTTTTGACGCGGAATATGTTGGGCTCCACCTTCTGTGCATCATGAGTAAACGCTGTTACATAATTTCATTACAACACGGCGATGCGAATCAGGGCAAAGAGCATCACGCGGCAATGTGTCCAATCAGCTGAATTATCCATAAGAAAAAACGTAGACTAAATTGCTGAAAGGTTTGATACGACCGTGAATGTTGTCTCGTGCGTTGCATTTCCAAATCCCAAATATCCGAATACCAAATATCTCGAAAACTTACAGATGCATGTTTGAGGGGTTCAGCGTCGTCGAGTTCTCGTCCTCTGCTTCGACGAAAGTCCGCGTTTGCCCCGCCACATCATTCTCTTGGGACCCCACTCATTAACTTGATCCAGCTGGTGCGAATGGCAACCAGAAGTGAAAGCGAGCGCAGTGCAATGCATATTTCCTTTACTTTGTTTCATTATTGTTTGTTGGGTAGCATGAATGGAAAAGTAAAATTCACGTGTGATGGGAGAATCGAAACATCCCACATATTCTCCTTCGAAGGTGACGATGGAATTTCTTTTTATGGTCTTTAAAAGCTGATCATTCAAACTCATCAATTACGATAGCGAAAGGAATTATATAAATAGAGGAGGTTGTTTCAAGGAACTTTCTTTCAATTTCTTGATTTATAATTCTGCAAATTGCATAATTCTACTTTTTTTTCCTAGCGTTAATTTTTTTGAACTTCTGAGTTGATTTTAAAAGCAAAAAGGAGATTTAAAGAATATTTATTATTATTATTACGTGGAGCTTGATTTTGTATCAGTTTACTTTGGGAGAAAGTATTGTTTTTTAATTATTTAATTATGGAGATTTAAAGAATATTTATTATTATTATTATGTGGAGCTTGATTTTGTATCAGTTTACTTTGGGAGAAAGTATTGTTTTTTAATTATTTAATTAT
>APFE030785181.1:50196-63530 GCA_000404065.3 Pinus taeda
TTAAGGATGTATAAATATGTAGATTATCTAAAATTCAAACTATCGACTTTCTAATTTAAAAACGTAAAACAATAAAAGCCCCCCTAAAAAAAATAAAATAAGATAGAGAACAAGAAAATATGAATAAGATGACGACTTCAAAAACTATCAAATTTAGAAAATAATTTTTCACATTTCACACACTAGAAAATTAAAAGTCAAAAAATTGGTCTTTTAAAAAAAAGGTGTGATGCAGAATACTCACTTTTTAAAATCAACATGAAAATCACTACCATTCTAAAACTTGATTTCATCCTTGAACATGAAAAAAAATTAAAGTTCCAAAAACCATGTTCTAAAAAAAAATGTGTATTTTGCATCACCACTTTTGAAAATCGGGTCATTTTTTTGCTATCTCTACGAAACGGGTAACAGTATCAGTTCCCATTTCAAAGTTTACATTGTTTTTGGCTTTGCATTGACAAGCATTTTGATATTATCAAGAAGCCCATGGATTTGGAAAAATGCCGAATGGTGTCATCAAAATGGAGAGAGCTAAAACAAATCAACATGAAGAACACACCATGGCTTTTAGTCCTCATGCATTGTCCTATGAACAACAACAATAGTTACCACTACATGGAAGGAGAAAGTATGCGTGTTGTATTTGAACCATGGTTTGTCAAAAAAAAAATTGATGTTGTGTTTGCAGGTCATGTTGATGCATATGCGCAATCATATTGGTATTCAAATATAACATATAATATTACAAATGCAAATTGTTCACCTACAAAAGACATATCGGCCCCAATCTATATAACTATTGGTGATGGTGGAAACCTTGAAGGGCTAGCTAGAGTCTTCACCAAACCACAACCTACATAATCAGCATTCCATGAGGCCAGTTATGTCCATGCTATGTTGGAGATCATGAATCGCACCCATGCCTATTATTACTAGAACCACAATGATGATGGTTTATTTGTGGCATCAAATTCCATTTGGTTGCACAACTGATATTGGTCGACTAAAATCCAAACGCATCCAAGGAACACACCAAATGAAGCTCACAAAAACATCAATGCTAACCACCAGAAGATGTGGTCTGTATCATCAAAATTTCAGCAAGGAGACCAAAGATTCCCTCGAGTATTGAAGGACATACTATGAAGTTATGAGTTGTGATCCTCTGCATTACATGTTCTGTGTGGTTTCCTGAGCTTTGATGTAGGTGTTTGTGTTGGAAATAGAGCTCTTCAAACTCTGTTCAACTTTACAATCAACACTTTCGAGAGTATCCTCAGCTCCATTGGCCTCGCTCCAACAAAGAAAAGAGTTCTGAACATACTCCACGATTAGAATGGAAGGGCGGCCACATCAATGCTAGAGTCAACGCTATGTTCTACCCTCATCTACGCCACGTGGTTATGATATATCATAGCACCCATCCTACGTGGAGTCCAGCAACAACACTGTTCCAGGAAAAGAGGAACAATTCACAAGAATCGTCCCTATTTTGACATTCAGTTGTAAACCAACTTCACTCATAGAAAATTGTTGAGATGTGCTAATCAGCTAATTGAAAGACAAAATTGTAATTTATTGCATATATAGTAGACTGCCTGGACTAGCAAGAAGGAACTTGGGAGTCAATTAATTAGACAGTAGGGAAATCGATCTAGCGAGAGGCAGTGCACATGAAGGGAGTATGTAAGAGGGAATATGAGTTGTCCAAATGTAGCATTGCACGTATATTAGTAGCCGATTGCTCCTCTTGTTTTACTGGAGCTAAGAATGTCTATTTGATGTAAACATTGTTTTTAGTAATCAATTGAAGATTTAATCCTTCCCTTCAGAGGCTCGGATCACTGGCCTATCTAGATGGAAGCTACTTTTATGGGTACATCAAGGAACAAACCTTTTAGGTTTGAAAATATCTGGATTTCTCGCCCTGACTTCACCACCAATATAGAAAAACGGTGGACGAAAGATAGGCCCATTCAAGGAACTTGAATGTTCATACTGTAGTACAGACTCAAGGACATCAAATCTAGGCTTAAAGATTGGAATAAACAAGAGTTAGGTAATATTGTTAAAGCCAAAAAAGAAGTTGGGAAGAAAATCCAGGAGATTAATCATATCAACATCTTAGAGTGTTTTGCCAAGGAAAGGAAAATTCAGGTTGACTCTCTTCAGAACGAATGGGAAGATCAAAGCTTGCAAGAGAATATTTTATGGAGACTAAAATCAAAGGTGCAGTGGATTAGAGAAGGAGAACGAAACACAAAGTTTTTTCGTAGATCAACTTTGGATCACAAATATCATAATAGAATTTCCAAACTTAAAGATTCTCAAGGGAGGGAGCATGTCTCGCACATACAAATAGAATCTGTCCTAGTCCATCAGTTCCTTAGCATAGGAGAGGAGCCTCTCGTTGACAGATCTTGGTTCATTAACAAATTCACAAAGTTCATTCCCAAGCTTGTAACCGGGGAAGACAATGACAATCTTAATAGGCCAGTGTCTGAAGAGGAGGTTAGTGAGGCTATCAATGAGATGCAAAATGGGAAATCTCCTAGCCCTGATGGTTTCAATGTGGATTTCTTCAAAGCTTGTTGGAAAATAGTTAAACAAGATATCCTTGAGGTTGTGGAAGACTCTAGAAGATCCAAAACTGTTTTGAAAGCTCTCAATGCCTCTTTCATAGTTTTGATTCCAAAGCAGGAAAAAGCTATGGCACCGGATAGATTCAAAGCCATAGCCTTATGTAATATGGTGTACAAAATTATTTCCAAAGTGATTCCTAATAGACTAAAGCCTCTTCTTCCTGCTCTCGTTTCAGAGGAGAAAACTGGTTTTGTGGAAGGAAGACAGATTCTCAACAACATCATACAAGCACATGAGGTGGTACACTCTCTTAAGAGCAAGAGGAAATTTGGTATGATCATGCAACTAGACCTACCAAAAGCTTATGATAAGCCAAGTTGGGCGTATATCAAGGAAGTGATAAGAGATTATGGATTTGACCACAACTAGATATGATGGGTTATCGCCCTTGTATCCTCGGTTAGTTTCTCAATTCTACTTAATGGAACTCCCTCTAGAACCTTTATACCTTCTAGGGGTCTCAGACAAGGGGATCCACTCTGCCCCTTTCTCTTTGTTCTCATGATCGAAGGACTAGGTAGAGCAATCAAAATGGCAAATGGTGAAGGAATAATCCATGGTCTGAAACTTACCCTTGATGGGGATGCCTCTACTCATCAAGAATTGGTGGATGATACAATGCTGCAGGGAGTTCCTACGGTCAAGGAAGCCACAAAATTCAAACCTATCCTGAAATACTTTGCTTTGGCGGTTGGTATAGAGGTAAGCCTTGAAAAATCAAATTTTTTTGTTTCAATACTGACATTGCTATTCAAAGGAACCTCACCAGAATTCTTGGGTCACCAATAAAATTCAGGATAAAGTCAGGAAATGGACCTGTAGGTCTTTGAACTTGGCAGGGCATCTTGTGCTTACAAAGGCTTTTCTACAGGCTATACCAATCTTCATGTTTTCAACTCTCCCTTCTCCCAAGGGTGTTATACAACAAATCAAGAGTGTTCAATGAGATTTTCTTTGGGGCAAATGGGAAGAGAAAAAGAAGTAGGCATTGGTAGCTTGGGACAAGCTTTGAAAACCTAAGGCCCATGGAGTTTTAGGACTTCATGACCCTAAAATCCTGAGCAAAGTTTCGAGAGCAAAACTTTGGTGGAGGTGGGTAAAGGAATTAACAACCCCTTGGGAAAAGCTTTGGAAGCATAAATATGAAAAGAATTAGCATGAGAGGGATCATATCAGAATGTCAGGGGTCATCAAGGGCTCCCACATTTGGAACCTTTCTTGGGAGAATAGAGGCATTGTCTAGCAACATATTTTCTAGGAGATCAGAGCTGGGAACCTTGCACATATTTGGGAGGATAATTGGCAGCAAGAACGAAATATGTTTAGGGAAGAACTAACCACTCTCAAAAATGACACTGATAAAAAATGTCTACTCATGGTAAATGACTTCTGGGATTAGGTAAGGGGCAATGGAAAATGGTGAATGTGGAAGAATCTTGGTTATAGCGAGGAGAGTCCTTTGAAAGCACAAGCGGATTCCCTAGCTCTAGACTTGGAGAAGAGGAGGATTTTAGTGTCTTCCTCGTTTAACCAACTGAGATGGGGCCGAAATATTGAAGGCACATTTAACCTCAAAGAATCTAAATGCATGGCCCTAAGTTTTGATTATCCAAATCCTGACCAGGTTTGGAATAACCTCTGGAGGAACCCGCGATGGATGAAAGTCAAGTTATTTATGTAGTTAGTTCACCAAAAGAGGATTCTCACTTGGGAGAACCTTCTGAAAAGGGGATGTTTTGGCCCAACCAAATGCCATCTATGTGGATTACAGGAAGAAAAAATGGAGCATTTACTAAATCATTTCCCCTTCACCTCTACCTTGTGGGATTGGGCGGCCTCAGTCTTCAAGAAAATTAACAAAGACAGATTGAGCATCACCAACACATTGATGAATTGGAGGAAAGACTTTTCAGGTAACGAAAACATTAACAATGCTTGGACTCTGGTTCCAGGCTTTATTATCTAGGATGTCTGAAAAGAACGCAATGGCAAGATTTTCAAAAAAAAAAAGGCTCGACCCAAAATATTATTGTCCAAATTCTACAAAAGATCAAAGATACAGTAGGAGCCCTTACGTGGAAAACTCCTAAGGACCCCCCTTTATCCCAGGAGGCTCACATTCTGAGGTAGTTGGGTCTCCATTCTTTAGTTCCCCTTGGCAATGGTAAGGGTGTGAGAAAAACAACTTATGGTAAAGATATCTGGCAGCCCCCTCCTCGTGGTTTCTTTTTAAAATCAATATAGACGGGGCCTCTAAGGGCAACCCAAGGATGCCTAGATTTGGAGGTTTCATAAGAGATGAGCAGGGAAGCATAAAGGATATCTTCCACAGTCATTTGAGGACTGCCACTAAGAACATGACGGATCTCATGGCCTTAGGACAGTGCCTGGAAATCTTGATTGAGTTAAATTTACACAATGGCATCATTGAAGCTAACTCAGAATTGGTCATTAATGCGGCTAAAAGAATGTGCAATGGAACGACACCTGGAAAAGTGTCGAAACATTGGAGGCTCTTGCAGGTCTTTCAGTGTATTCACTCCCACTTGCAAACCATGAGAACAGACAATTTTGTTCATGTGCGAAGAGAAGCCAATATGTTAGCTGATCGTTTGGCCAATGAAGGTGTGATATGCAAGGAGAGTTATATCTGGTATGACTGGGAGTCTATACCCTATGGTAAACTAAGGGAAGATTGTCATAGACAAGCGACCAAAAATATTGAGTGCTTCCAGATCATGAATAATGAGTAGGAGGAAGACTAGTGGGTGTGGGAAAGAGTAGAAGTCATGGAGCCTGGTTGAAGTGCCAGAGCAAATACTAACTGTAGATCCCATAGTCAATGCTTATGCCATAGCATGAACAACATGATTAGGGGAGTGGAGGATGGGATAAACATCGTGCTTATTTATGGGCGACAGACCATAGACTCTGTTGGTGTTAGATATCAAATGGATATCAGGTTTCAAATTAATTGGAAGTTAAGGGGTTGAGCGGACCCAATATCTTTTTAGACCAAGGTTATAATCTATATCGGTTCTGTAAAACAGGTAAATACCACGTAAGTTTCAGCAACGATGACTTGTGCATTGTTAGATAAAATGGGTGGTGATCAACAGTGCAACTCGGTTGATCGAAGTGATTATCTACCATCTGATTGAACGAAAGATAGTCAGTGGATCTTGGTTTTCTTCCCCAGAAATTTTTAGCAGTCCGATGGAAATTTAGATCGATGGTGGGGTTTCAGGGTTAAGTTTTGGGGAGATTGAGTAGTAAGATTTTAAGGAGAAGAATTATGGAGAGTTCGGCAGTTTTTCCATTAAGGTTTTTCCCAGGGGGCTTTGGTGGGTAAGATTGTAAGGTTTTGGGTTCAAAGTTCCTGGTTGTATGTTTGATGTTATAGCGGTCTATATTTTGTTGGTCTTTACACTTGTAAAAACATGTACCATATGTAATCTTTGTTCGGTTAATTGAAGGATCCACTCTTACTTTACTAAAAAGAAAAAGTTACATGTAATATTTTTTTTTCCTATTCTAACAAACTATCATCCAGAAAAATCCCCTATGGTGGACCATGTCTACAAAACTCTAATAAGCTTTCATAAAGAACCCTGACATGACCAACTCAAGGATGTTTTTTAAATAAGTTCTTAAGGTAGCATGACCAACCAGTAAAGAATAATAATTAAAAACTTTTTACCCCATCCTACACTCTTAAGGGGTAGATTTGCTTCGCCACCTATTAAGCAACCAATCTGACGTTAATCATAATCAGAGTTTTTTTTATAAAAACATAAATGAATTAATTGAGGGATAGGAGGTCTCATTGCGAGCCAACCTACTATGATCATGGGTCCTAAGGAGAATGAGATTACCGCACTAGTTGCCAAGCTAGGGTAATGGATTTTAGCTAAAAACCTGGAAGATGAGAGGTCTCATCGCGAGTCAGCTTGTTCATTCTTGTTAGTTCTCATAAATGGCACTGTCGATCGTTGGTTACCAAGCCAGGACAATGACCTTCAATTAACTTCTAAAAAGAGAAAAAGCAAAATGTTTTTAAATGACTTTGAATGTATACCTAATAGGTGGGACAAAAGCATTTCATAAGGTTAAAAGGTACCCCTATCGAGGCTATGAACACCTATTGGCAGCAGGTATTAAAGTTGACTCTACACTATAATTTACTTGGTTTTTTTTGCTTTTCATGATCTCACTAACAATCTCTTTTGAGAATGACTTTAATATCCTTATGTTGTTATACCTTAGAGTTCTATCATTTTGGAATGATTTTTATGGGCACGAGGACCCTTAGTGTAGGTATCACTGTGCCCAGGCAAGAGGAGCTTCAACTATACATGGATAATGGTAAAATGGTCACTATGGGAAGGTATTACTATGTATACTTTTAACATCGTGTTTTTAAATCATGTCACTCACATTTACAATGAGGATTTTAAAATTGATGCAGGAGCATCAAGCCTGTTTTCATTTGTAAATATGGAATAAAGAGGGGGTGTGATAATAATTAAATATTTTGTTATTTTTAATAAAATAGGGAGTGTTTTAGGCATAAAAGCAATAGATGTGGATAAGGAAAGCTTTTCTATTTTAGAACAGGGAAAAAGATGGCAAAAATCCTCAAGATGCTTTTCACCATGTGTATGCATTACATGTAGACTCTTAGAGGTTTTAGTTGAGTGATTTTAGGATTTTTTAATCATGTTAAGTTTTATAAATAATGTAGCCTCAAGGACATTGAGGATCAGAGAGAGTGAGAGAGGAGGGAGTATGAAGAATAAGAGGCCATGAATAGGCCATGATTTCTCTTGTAAATATTTTATTTCTTAATTAATTATTCTCATATATTTTGTGTGCATATGGTTGGTGTGATCTTCAGTTAGTTTTATTGTTTTTATTGAAGACCTATGGTTAGAACGTTGTATGAAATTTTGGCATCAGAGATCTGGTGAGAGATGAGATGCATGTTTATGAGAAGAGAGTTTAAAGATCTTGGTTTTGCGGGCAGCCTGTCATCAAGTGGTATCAGAGCGGGAACAGTTTCCTTTGAAGGTTCAAGTGTTTTTTTTTTTTTTTTGTTAATTGCATGTGATGATTTTTGGGACTCATAAGTATTGATCTACAGGAATAGTGAAGAAATCTCAGTGGAAAGAAGGAGAAGTGAATGTGGCAAAGTTGCATATGGGAGAAGCCTACAGGAGCAGTAGAGGATGCTCAAAAGGTTCGAGCAGAGAACCAATGATTACCAAGAGACCAGATCCGGAGGGAAGGATTGGTGAGGTAAGTGGCAGCAAGAGAGTTTGTTGTGGCAGAGGCTTCATGCAACTCATAGGGGAGCAACTTATGGCGATGGAGAAGACTACTAAAAGTCATAAAGGAGAAAGCAAAGGTTCAGAGAGAAGCCACAGAGATGAGATGACTACAGGAGTTCGAGAAAGAAAGATTGCAGAAATAAAGGCACAGTTACAGACATTGGAAGAACGGTTGCAGGAGCAGGAAAAGTAGAAAGGAAAATGGATCTTTCCACTGAAGGGAAAGAGAGTGATCTGGCGACAATTGCAGAGGAGGTTGAGGCAAATTCTCATTGCCTTGGTGAGAAAGGGACTTAGAATTCTTATGCCAGAGATGAAATTTGAAAATCCCACATGCAGATTTGTTCAAAGGAAACTGTTGAAGGAAGCAGCGAGGACTAAAAAGACTTGCATTTTAAAAACTGATGAGTTGTGTATGTTTGCAGGTGATGTGATTACAGGTGTTGAGGAGGATGTGCCATCTTATGAAATTGTTATAGCACAAGAGGAAGTTTTTGTGGAAGTGAATCATTCTGAAGCACAAATAAAGGAAGTAATAGTTGATACTGAAATTTTATGTATGAATGCAAGTGATGATGAGGTGCTTCAGCGATTCTACAGAGATATTGCATTGTTAGAATACTGGTTGGAGAATCCACAGTATGACAGGAAGATTGCAGAAGAAAGAGGCCAGTGCAGTGAACCAGAAGAAAAGGTTACAGATGAAGTTGCAGATGAAATTGCAGGTGATGAGCCAAAGCATGTTACAGAGGGACAGGAAGTTTGGGAGGTAGCAACATCTATGGCAACAACGGTAGCAACATCTATGGTGACAGCAGCAGCAACATCCATAGTGACAGCTGAGACAACAGTGGTAGCAGCAGAAGAGGCACTGAAGCCTTATGATTTTTATTCTAACAATTGTTTTGTGAATACAGGTTTTATTGAAGATGCTGGAGAAAGTCTATTAGACAGAGAAATTGAATTGATGAAGTGGGTGATGGTGAAAGAATCTCAGACGAGACCAACAGCAGTGAAGCAAAAGAGAAGCAGTGAAAGAAAAACAACAGAAGATTGTGAGAGCACAGCAAGTGGAGCAATGCAGCATAAAGTGTGGAAACCTGGAGGAAGACAGCGAACAATAGTACATGATGACTTGCAGAACAAAGTGTGGGATCCAGGCATACACAGATCCGAACACATGATCGGGAGATCATGATTAATTTTAAGGTTGGGTGTATGATGCAGGAGCATCAATCCTGTTTTCATTTGTAAATATGGAATAAAGAGGGGGTCTGATAATAATTAAATATTTTGTTATTTTTAATAAAATAGGGAGTGTTTTAGGCATAAAAGCAATAGATGTGGATAAGGAAAGATTTTCTATTTTAGAACAGGGAAAAAGATGGGAAAAATCCTCAAGATGCTTTTCACCATGTGTATGCATTGCATGTAGACTCTTAAAGGTTTTAGTTGAGTGATTTTAGGATTTTTTAATCATGTTAAGTTTTATAAATAATGTATCCTCAAGGACATTGAGGATCAGAGAGAATGAGAGAGGAGGGATTATGAAGAATAAGAGGCCATGAATAGGCCATGATTTCTCTTGTAAATATTTTATTTCTTAATTAATTATTCTCATATATTTTGTGTGCATATGGTTGGTGTGATCTTCAGTTAGTTTTATTGTTTTTATTGAAGACC
The DNA here is from genome assembly GCA_000404065.3 of Pinus taeda. Classification (NCBI taxonomy): domain Eukaryota; kingdom Viridiplantae; phylum Streptophyta; class Pinopsida; order Pinales; family Pinaceae; genus Pinus; species Pinus taeda. Next base: position 59,856 of record APFE030785181.1, read on the forward strand.
TATGGTTAGAACGTTGTATGAAATTTTGGCATCAGAGATCGGGTGAGAGATGAGATGCATGTTTATGAGCAGAGAGTTTAAAGATCCTGGTTTTGCAGGCCAGGCTTGCATCAAAAATGTAACATCTGACCAAGGATGCTTGTGAAATATTCTAGTGGAAATTTTAGAAGTTGGTTATTTTTTTCAAGTAATAACACCATCTGTGCAATTTAGTTTTTAATGGAAGCTTTCGTTTTATATTTTCATGGAATTAGTTTAAAAAAATAAAGATTCCAGTAGACACTATGTTTTTATAAAAAGATTTAACTAACGTAGGAAGTTTGATCACGCAAAATTGTAGGAACGTCATTTCGAACACCTACAAATATTTCCATTTTTTCTTTTGTGAGGAAGTGACAGTACCGGATTTCCTTGCATGAGGACATGCAATATGGTCAGCATGGGGGGATGTTGGGTCTCAGTTTTGTCTTATTTTTTATATATTTCTCTCATATTGTCGATTGGATAAATGATTAATTTAGAAGATTATTTGTTACTTCTTTGTTTTAACATGATTAAAATAACATTAATGAGAGTTTAGTTACTAGGTTTGTATGTTGCAGGATTAAAACTGGTTTGATTATACTTTGGACGTGCCTGCACCATTGCATTTACATTCCTGCACCAATTGGTATTCCTGCACTAGTTACATTAGCTTCTTGCACTATGTTGAACTCAAACCTGGTCTTATGCTCTATTCAAGAAGGCAGTGGTATTTTAAATTGTATCAGCTGTTGACTTATATGATTTTGTTGCTTGGCTTGCTATGGTGCATATGGTATTAAAACATTTAGTCCCTCCATAAGAATAATGTGTGCTTGTCTATCACAATCTCTAATGGACCATCCCAGTAGTTGGCCTTGAACAAGCCAGTGAATTTAGAGGTTTGGCTTGGCATTGACAAGTATTTTGAGTGTAGGTTTTAACCCTGTACAAAATTACCTGCATACAAATTCTAAAACACAAGAAAATAAAAAATACGAGAGCATAACACATAAAACACATATACATAGAGATTTCCCCTGGATCCCAAAACCGGGACTACTAGCTTGATTTTTCATTATGTTCCTTTCAATGTTACAATACATATTTATACATGTTGAAGCATCCAATAACATGAACAGAAAACCATCATGTCCAAAACCATGTGCGAAAACCATGCACAAAACCATAGGTAGGTCCACCCAACCTAAGATAGTGTCCAAAACCAAAATTTTCGGGGGCGCTGCCCTAGACCCCATAGAGTGGGGTTACTTGCACCCCTCAAACCCCCTATGACCCCCCCGCTACACAATCAGTGCAATAAATGGGGGGCTCCACCCCCCCCCTCCAACCCCTCGGTTAACTATGTGGGCTAGTCATCGAAAGAATATAATACAACAAAACATTCTCCCACTTGTCATTTTCTTTCCGTAGGGGGCCACAAGAGAGCTTAGTCATTTATCTAGCCCTGCAACTCCCATTGTTTCTCTACACCAAGAGAACTTCTCATAGCTCATAGATTTTGTCAATGCAGCTGTATTATTCTTCAAAGTGTCCACCTTTACGAGCAACACCTTTTTGTCTTCTATCATATCCCTCACAAAGTGATACTGAACATTAATGTGCTTTGTCTTTTGCCAAGAAAATTGCACTTTGGTTGTCGCAGTCTATCCTTATAGCTCCTTGTACTAACCACATATTTGAACACAATCTTTGCAACCAAACTGTTTCCTTTCTTGCATGAGTGGCTGCCATATATTTTTCCTCTGTAGTTGATAGTGCCACTACAGATTGTTTCTTACCGATGCAACTGACAGCACCTCCAAATAGGTTAAACACATACCCACTTGTAGATATTCTCTAATCTAGATCTCCAACCCAGCTTGCATCAACAAAGCCATGAATATCCAACACACTATCCAATCCTAGTCTTCCTTGGTAGCACAAACCATAATCACTAGTGCCACACAAATACTTGAAAACCCGCTTCACTGCTGTCCAATGTTCCTTCCCTAGTTTTGACATAAACCTGTTCAATACTCCCACTACATGTGCAATGTATGGTCTAGTATAGACCATCGCATACATCAAGCTACCAACTTCACTTGCATATGGAACATGGGACATGTCCTCTTCCTAATCTTGCGTCTTGGGACATTTTTCAGTAGATAACTTTACACCTACATGAATAGGAACCTTCACCGGTTTACTATCCTGCATACTAAACCTCTACAAAATTATCTCGACACACTTCCTCTGGTTTAACCACAACTTCCTCTTTGCCTGATCTCTTTTAATTTCCATGCCCCAAACATAGTTTGTAGCACCAAGATCTTTCATGTCAAATTTGGAGGACAATTGGGTCTTGAAATCCTAGATAATTTCTTTGTCATTTCCAACGAGCAACATATCATCCACATACAAGACAAGGTAAATAACATGGTCACCAATTAATTTAAAGTACACACAGTGATCTACTTTACTTCTGGTAAAGCCAAGTTCCCATATAAATGTATCAAATTTCTGATACCACATCCTTGGTTACTATTTTAACCCATAGAGAGACTTATTTAACTTGCATACTAGTTCTTTCTTACCCTTCACTACAAAGCCTTCAGGTTGCTTCATGTAGATGTCCTCTTCTAGATCCCTGTGAAGGAATGATGTCTTCACATCCATATGTTCTACCTCAAAATCAAAAGCAGCAACAACAGATAAAAGTAATATAATAGAAGTTACCTTGGCAACAGGAGAAAAATTATCACCAAAATCAATTCTCGACACCTGGGAATAACCTTTTTCTATCAATCGAGCTTTGTATTTCTCCACCTTTCCTTCTGTGTTTATCTTCTTCTTGAACACCCATTTGCTACTAATGAATTTCCTTCCAACCAGCAACTCCATGAGATCCCAAGCCTCATCTTTGTGCAAAGATGCCATTTCATGAACCATGGCCTCTTTCTAGAGTTTTCCATCCTCTAAATCCACTGCTTCCTTCATAGTTCTCGGATAATCATTAGTATTAGATAAAGCAAAATTTGAATAAAAAGTAGATAGATTGTACCTTTCTCGTTTCCTTCTTTCTCGAACTGATATTCTCACACCCGGAGTTTGTGGCTCTTCATCTTTTGATTCCTCCTTTGTTGTAGAGTCTAATTCTTCCTCCTTTAGCTCAAACTCTATCTTCTTAGGTTCCTTTGGTTGGACTTCATGTTTAATAACATATTTCACCTCTCTGAACACCACAACTTGGTTGTACACAACCTTCCTTGTTTTTGGGTTCCAAAGCTTATAACCCTTTAAACCATCCTTATACCCAATAAAGATGCACTTTTTAGATTTACTATCCAAATTAGTTCATTTCTCCTTTGGAACATGTGCATATGCATCACATCCAAATACCCTCAGATGTGAAAGAGAGGGTTTCTTACCAGTCCATATCTCTTGTGGAGTCTTATCCTCCAATGCTGATGAAGGTGATCTAATGACCAGGTAACATGTTGTCTCCACTGCCTCTGCCAATAATTCCTATCCTCACCCAGCACCATTGAGCATGCTTCTTGCCCTTTCCATCAATGTCTTGTTCATTCTTTCTGCAACTCCATTTTTCTGAGGTGTATATGGAGTAGTCTTCTGCCATGCTATACCACACTT
>APFE030785181.1:63671-109134 GCA_000404065.3 Pinus taeda
ATTCTTTAAACCTGTCAAAGACTTTAGATTTCTTCTTAAGGAAATATATCCATGTATTCCTTGAGAAGTCATCTATAAATGATACATAGTACACAGAATTACCCAGTGATGGAACCTTCACAAGTCCAAACACATAACTGTGCACAAGTTCTAATATCTGTTTCACCCTCTTACCACCAGAGGGGAAACTTACCCGATTCTGCTTCCCATATACACAATTTTCACAGAAATCAAAATCCAGAGAGCTATTACTCATACCTTCTACCATACCTTTAGCGTGAAGTGTTCGAAGGCCCTTCTCTCCAATATGTCCAAGCCTTTGATGCCATAGCATGGTCTTCTCTCCATAGACTACTAGATTTTCTGCTCCACCTTCAGGAACCACAAAATTGTTGCACCCATCAACAGCAGTGCTAACTTACAGCTTGTACAGAGTTCCAATCTCAACTCCCCACATCAATACCTGTGGTCCCAGAACCATCTTGTAGGTATCTTTCTCAACCACTCTTTCTACACCTACATCATCTAGCTTCTTTACAGAAATTAGATTTCTAGCCAATACAGGAATATGCAGAACACTCGGAAGTCTTCTAACCCTTCCACCTTGCAATTTCAACTTTACTATTCCGCGACCAACAATTCTAACCTTCCTATCATCCCCTAAGAAGACATCACCAACATCATATTTCTCATACTCACATAAACACTCTCTATGGGAACTGAAGTGAAAGGATGCACCTGAGTCAATCATCCATGCCTCATGATCTACATGTGTACTTGAAGAAGCCAAGTACACATCCCAACCTTCATTTGAGGTGGTTTTCACCTCTTCAAAAGAAGCATCATCAGATCCCTTTCCTTTGTCAAGAGCTTTAGATTTACAGTCCCTTTTGCAGTGCCCTTCCTTTCCAAATTTCCATCACACCACCTTTGTAGGTTTTCCTGGAGATTTAGATCTGCCTCTAGATTTAAATCTCCCATTCAATGACTTATTTTTTCTTTTGTTCTGGGGCCGTCCTCTTAAATAAAAGGCATCACCATTCTGGCTCTCCATATTTTTCCGTCTCATTTCCTCCATCAGCAAGGATGAGACTATTTCATCAAACTACAAGGAAATTGCATTACTCCCTATTGCAATAACTAGAGTATCCTACGAATCTGGTAGAGAACACAACAAACTGATGCACTTATCTTCATCTGAAATTTTGATATCAATAGATAATAACTGACTTACCACAGTATTAAATGCATTCATATGCTTTGTCGTTGAGTCTCCATCTTTCATCCTCAGGTTATAAAAATTTCTGCACGGGAACAATTTATTCACCAGAGACTTAGATTGGTACAAAGTGCCTAACTTGTTCCACAAAGCCTTAGCTGTAGCTTCCCCTGATACATTCAGCAATACTAAATTTGAGACACACAATCGTATTGTGCTCTTTTCCTTCCGATCTAACTTCTTCCGTTCTTCATCAGACACTCTCGTTGGTTTAGTACCTAGATCTACCGTGATCCACTGATCTTTATCCACCAACAGATCCTCCATCTTGAGTTTCCACAACTCAAAACTCTAACCATTAAATTTCTCGATCTGTATATTTCCACTGCTCACCATCTTCTTTCACCACCAGAATTGATCTCACAGATCTCCCATTGAACAGGGTCTACCACAGGCTCGAGTGAAACCCCTCAGCAACAAAGGCATCCCCTTAAAGCCGAAACAACTCTGATATCAAATGTAGGTTTTAACCCCATACAGAAATTACGTGTATACGAATTCTAAAACATAGAAAATAAATAATGCGAGAGCATAACACATAAAACAAATATACAGAGAGATTTTCCCCTGGATCCTAAACTGGGACTACCGACTTGATTCTTCATTGTGTTCCTTTCTATGTTACAGTACATATTTATACATGTCGAAGCATCCAATACCATGCACCAAAAACTATCGCGTCCAAAAACATGGACCGAAAACCATTGCATCGAAAACCATGTGTGAAAAACATGCACAAAACCATAGAGTGGGGTTAGTTGCACCACTCAAACCCTTGTGACCCCCCCCCCCCTATGTAATCGGCACAACAAAGCAGGGGCTTTGCACCCCCTTTAACCTTGCGGTTAACTACGTGGGCTAGTCGTGGCAAGAATATAATGCAACCCAACATTGAGATTATCAAGAAGCCCATGGATTTGGTAAAATGCGGAATACTCTCATCAAAATGGAGAGAGATAAAACCCATTGACACGAATAAAACACCATGGCTTTTAGTCCTCATGCATTCACCTATAACCGACGGCAATAGTTACCACTACATGGAAGGGGAAAGTATGCATGTTGTATTTGAGCCATGGTTTGTCAAATACAAAGTTGATGTTTGGTTTGCAGGTCATGTTCATGCATATGAGTGATTGTATTGGTATTCAAATATAACATATAATATTACCAATGGAGATTGTTCACCTACAAAAGACATATCGGCCCCAATCTATATAACTATTGGTGATGGTGGAAACCTTGGTTGGAGTCTTCACTGAACCACAACCTACATACTCATCTTTCCATGAGGCCAGTTATGGCCATGCTATGCTGGAGATAATGAACTGCACCCATGCCTATTATTACTGGAACTATAATGATGGTGGTGTATTTGTGGCATCAGATTCAATTTGGTTGCACAACTGATATTGGCCAAGTAAACTCCAAACGTATCCAAGGAAAATAGCAAATGAAGCTCATGAAAACATCAATACTGACCACCAGAAGATGCAACTTGTATCATAAAAAATTTACCAAGGAGACCAAAGATTCCCCGGGGTATTGAAGGACATACTGTGAAGTTATGAGTTGTGATCCTCCACATTGTGTGTTTTGTGTGGTTTGTTGAGCTTTGGTGTATATTTTTATGTTTGTTAGGTCCCTATAATGCTAGTGATTCCCCCATTAATATTTTCGTTGTATCCCTTATTGTTATTTTTGTGCCCCTATTGAGCCCAAATTGTTATTATTGTGCCCTATAGAATCCCTCTATTGTTATTTTTGTGCCTTCATATTATTATTGATAGGACGACTTGGTTATATTGTGACCCCTTACAATCCTATATATAGAAAGGAGGTTTTGTCATTTCAATCATCCAAGAATTGTTAATTTGTGTAATTTAAAGGAGGTTTCCCCCTCAAGGAGGCTGAATTCTAAGGTGTTGATCTATCTTTTCTATCTTTTTGTGAGTTGGTTTCATAACATTTAATATCAGAGCTTTGGACTCTAGAGTTTCACTATTTCAAACAGGCCATCATGGAATTTTCACTATACCTTTTTTTTGCAATGTTTTAGAAGATAAAAACAAAACCCATTTGAGATTAAAGCTTGTTGAACCATCGATTCGAATTTTAGATTTTGTCTCGCTATATTTTCGGAGATATGATCTAAGGAAGTTAGAGATTTTGCAAGCTCCAAAATTTCATCTAAAACAGGTTATCATGGAGTGTTCACTATAACTCTTTTTAAATGAAGTTTAAGAAGCTAAAATGAAAAGCCATTTGAGAAGAAAGTAGTCTGAACCTTGGCAATGAATTTCAAATCCTGTCTCGCTATATTTGCAGAGATATAATCTGAGGAAGTTAGGGTTTTTGAAGACTCCCGAATTACATTCCAAACAAGTCATCTTGGGAAAAGCATCATAACTTTCCCTGTGAGCATCAGATTAAATTTTTGTAAGAAGTTACAGAAAGAGGACGGAATGTAGTGTTCTTGGGTATCATTTTCATAACCTAAGGTTGAAACACTATCCCGTGGCATGTTGTACAAGTTCGCTATACTAAACTAGTCTATACTCAGATCATCATCAAAGATTTGGCATAACTCTTATTTGGAGAATCCAATCTTGATCAGACTTGCGGGGTTAGAAAGATTGCTCAGAGGGTAACCAAAAGAAATAATTTCAGACCTGGGTGATCCAAAATTATAGAGATACGTCTAATTCAATATCGAGCTCCTACAAAGTGAGAAAAGGTGTGTAGTTTCTTTTAGATTTTTGCATAAGCTTGGTTTGAAAAATTAGTTTGAAGGAATTCAAGGGGCATAGTGAAGCATTATTTTCAGTAATTGATGCTGCGAAGAAATAAAATGGAAACACCTAGTAAGCAACTTGAAAGCTCTAGCATGACTCATGAAGAAGAGGAAGAAATGTAACATGATATATCAAAATTACGAGACCAAGTACAACAAATTTCACTCGCACAAAAAGTAACAGAAAATAAGATGGTTGGTTTAACGAAAGACGTAGAAGCTAAGATGGATGGTTTGAAGAAAGGCATGGAAGCTAATATGAATGGTTTAAAGAAAGGCGTAGAAGCTAAGATGAATGATGTGAAAGCTAAGATGGACGATGTGGAAGCTAAGATGGATGGCGTCGAAGCTAAGATGGATGATATAAAGAAAGGTATGGAAGATTTGAAAACAAATTTGAAGGCTGATTTGACAAAGTTTCTACAAGAAATGATTAATAATTGCGAAAGGGTAGGAAACTCATGATGAGAAAAAAATAAATGTTAATCATGATTTCATAGACTCTAACGTTGGATCAAATAACCATAATGTCCCAAAGATTGATATGAGGAAGTTTGATGGCAAGGATCTCGGTACATGGATACTACAGATGGAGTAATTTTTTGATCTCCAGAATGTGCAAAACACGCAAAATTTACGCATTGCAACTTTATATTTGGAACAAAATAAGTTTGTATGGTATCAATAACTTTGCTCTCATAAAAAAATTGTCACTTGGGCTATTTTTATGGATGAAATGATAGCACACTATGAGGATACAAAAAGAAACACTTTTTTTAGCCAATTGATAAATCTCAAATAAAAGGGTTCAATGATGGAGCACATTGAGGACTTCCAAAAATTGAACATAAGGGTAAAAGATGTTCTAGAGGAGCATAGGATTGATGTGTTCATAGGGACTTTAAAAGATAACATCCAACATGAGGTTTGCCTTTGTGAACCAGATTCATCGGAGAAGACATTCAGGTTGGCAAGAAAAATGGAAAGAAAAATTATGGCAACAAGGAAGCCTACCACTCACAATCATAAAGATGGAAGTGTTATTGCCCCTAGCCATCCACGACCTACAAGGTTGACACCACAAAAATTGGAAGAAAAAAGAGAAAAAGGGCTTTGTTATAGTTGTTATAGGAAATACACTAACGGTCATAAGTCTGCTGAGAAGAAATTATTTTACATAGATTGTGAAGAGGAGGAAGAAATAGAACAAGAAAAGTTAATAGAAGATGATATACACTAGGAAAAAACCATAAAAAAAGAAGAAATGAATCTGACCATATCTTGTAATGTATTGGCAGCAATTACCACTCCTCAAACTATCAAGATGGAAGGGCATATCAAGAAGAAAATGTAATAGTGTTGACTGATTTGGGAAGTACCCATAATTTTATTCATTATAAGATAGCCAAGGAATTGAATTTCTTCCAATATGCAACACCAGAGTCTCAAGTGATGGTTGCAAGTGGAGGAACCATAAATTGCTCAGGAAACCGCCACGATATAAAGCTATCCATGGGAGAATATGTATTGAATAGCCCAATGCTTTCCATTCCAATGGGTGGTGCTGATGTTGTACTAGGAGTCCAATGGCTACAATCCTTGGGTAAAATTCCTTTTAATTTTCAAGAACTTTTCATGAAATTCTCTTAAGAAGGAAAGAAATTTGAATTAAGGGGTATCACAGGGAAACCGGGAAATATAATCAGCTCTAACAGAATGAAAATGATTCTAAAGAAATAACAACGAGGCATAATTGCACAATTATGTTCACTAGAGGTTCCCACATCGAAATCATCCATTTCTCCAAATCTCCAAAAAGTCTTGGACAGTGATTCGAAGGTATTTGAGACTCCCAAAGGCCTCCCACCTATTGTTGATCATGATCATCCTATTAATTTGATTCTAGGAAGTGTTCCTCCAAACATCAAGCCTTACAGATATCCCTATGTCCAAAAGAGTGAGATTGAATGCATGGTTGTAGAAATGCTAGAGGCTAGTATAATTCAACCTAGTCAAAGTTCTTTCTCTGCTTCAGGAGTATTGGTTCACAAGAAGGATGGATCATGGAGCATGTGTCCAGATTATAGGGAGCTCAACAAGCTCACTATTGAAGATAAATTTCCCATTCCTGTCATTGATGAATTATTTGATGAATTGCATGGATAAATTTACTTCACAAAGTTTGATCTTCGTTCAAGATATAATCAAATTAGAATGAAGACTGAAGACATTCCAAAAACAACATTTAGAACATGAGGTTCATTATGAATTTTTTGTCATGCCTTTTGGTCTTACTAATGCACCTTCTACATTTCAAGGTTTGATGAATTCCATTTCAAACCCTTCCATAGAAAACTTTTATTAGCATTTTTTGATGATATACTAATCTACATCAAGTCTTGGAAGGATCATGTCCAACCTGTTGACATGGTTCTCAAACTATTGGAGGAGAAACAATTATATGCAAAAAATCTCCAAATGTTTCTTTGGAGTACAAGAGGTGGAATATCTAGGTCATATTGTATCTCATGAAGGTGTTAAGGTAGACCCTAGCTAAATTAAAACCATTAAGGAACTGAAAATCCCCACATCCATAAAGCATCTACAAGGATTTCTCAAGCTGACAGGGTATTATCGCAAGTTTTTAAATAATTATGGGACAATAGCAGCACCTCTAACAACATTATTGAAGAAAGAGGCATTTTCATGGACTCTAGAAGCAACGAAGGCCTTTGAACATCTTAAAGGGGCGATTTGCCAAGCACTAGTCTTAGCTACACTAGACTTCAAAAAAACCTTTATTGTGGAATGTGATGCCTTAGGAAATGGAATTGGTGTTGTTTTAATGCAAGAAGAAAGACCCATTTCTTTCGAAAGTCTTCCAATCAAAGGAAAGTATTTACACAAAGCTATTTATGAGAAGGAAATGTTGGCAATACTACATGCACTTAAGAAATGGAGACCCTACCTAATGGGAAGACACGTCAAGGTACAAACAAATCATGATAGTCTTAAATACTTTTTAGAACAAAGATTATCTACAGAAGAGTAGCAAAAATGGGTCGCAAATATGTTGGGTTATGAATTTGAAATCATCTACAAAAAATGGAAGCAAAATGTTGTGGTAGATACACTCTCAAGAAAGGATGAGGATGTGGAAGTATTTCTTTGCACCATTTCTATTATCCCACCAAATTGGATAAACTAAGCAAGGGATGAATGGAAGAATGACGAGGAAGTGTGGGAACTCATTCAAAATATACAACAAAATCCTAGTACATCTAATACATTTAGCTGGAAAAATGATTTGTTATGGTAGAAGGATTGGTTATACCTATGCAAGAATTCCCAAGTCAAACAAAATATTCTTAGGGAATTGTACACCTCTCCCTTAGGAGGGCACTTAGGATTTCTAAAAAACCTACCACAGGGTTAAGAAGGATTTTTTTGGGATGGCCTTAAATCGGATATTCAAACATTTATGGCAGAATGTTTGGTTTGCCAACAAAATAAAGTTGAAACAAGTAAGACGCTAGGACTATTAGAACCTTTATCAATTCCAAGCCAACATTGGGAGGAGGATTCAATGGATTTTATCACAGGTTTACCCAAGTCCGAAGGAAAGAGTGTTATCATGGTGGTAGTTGATAGACTTACCAAGTATCCACACTTTTGTGCATTATCTCATCCATTTAAAGCGAGTACAATTTCTACTACATTTATGAAAACAATTCAAAATCTACATGGAAACCCAAAGATTGTTGTAAATCACATAGATACCATTTTCACTAGAAATTTTTGGACATAATTATTTTTCTTGTCTTGATACTCAGTTAGATCATAACTCATCTTATGATCCTCAATCTGATGGGAAAACTGAGATATTAAACAAATGTTTGGAAGGATATCTTCTTTGCTTTGTATATGATAAAAAAACATAATGGGTCAAATGGTTGCCTCTGGCTAAATGGTGGTATAACACTTCCTTCCATACTGCAACAAAAATGACCCCATTTATGGAACTTTATGGATATCATCCACCATCCATCACATCATATTTAAGAAAAAATTCTAAGGTTCAAGTAGTGGAAGATCACATTGAGCATCAACAACAAGTTCTCCAACTCTTAAAGGATAACCTCACTTGGCACAAAATAGAATGAAACAACAAGCAGATCAACATCGCTGTGAAAGAAGTTTTGATGTTGGTGATTGGGTATTTCTACGACTACAACCATATAAACAAATTTCCCTCAAGCAAGCTAATAAGGATAATAAATTATCACCAAAGTATTATGATGGTTTGTACAATGTGTTGCAAATGATAGGTATTATGTCATACAAATTGGAGCTTCCTACAACTTCCCAAGTGTGCCCAGTTTTCCAAGTTTCATGCTTAAGGAATATTATAGGTGACAAGATTCCAGTTCAAACAATATTTCCAAAACTTGATGAGGAAGGAAAAATCATATTGGAACCTAAAGCAGTCAAAGAAACTAGAACTTGACAGCTACGAAATCAATCAATTTTAGAGTATCTCACCGAGTGGAAGAACTTACCCGTTGAAGAGTCTACATGGGAGGATGAGAATTTTATATAGAAACATCCAGAACTACTCAAGCATTGAGGACAACAATTTTTTGAAGGAAAGGGGCATGTTAGGTCCCTATAATACTAGTGATTCCCCCATTACTATTGTCATCGTATCCCTTATTGTTATTGTTGTGCCCCTGTTGTCCCCATATTGTTATTATTGTTCCCCATAGAATCCTTATATTGTTATTTTTGTGCCTTTATATTATAATTGTTAAGTCATCTTGGCTAAATTGTGACTCCCTTAGACTCCTTGTTGGCATATATGGGCCTGACCCAGGTTTGGAAGAGTTATTTAGACAAACAAATCCCACAGATATCTACCCTTTTGGTAATATCCCACGGAGCGCGGACTGAGGTCTCACCCGAGGTAGCAGGGGAGGGTGCTGGAAATAGGGTTCCGCACTCTTGGGATGCCTAGATGTGGTGTGGAGGTTTCACACACCATTTCGTAGCCTCGCGCTACTTTGCTTCCATGCAAATTCATGGCTGGGCTATTCCCCAATATTATCTGCTTAAGGAGTTCTTATAGATCATATCTACTTGTGATGGTATTTAAGCAAACATTTAATCAAGATAACCAGTGCATGCATTTAATAAAGATATAGATTTGCATTAACCCAGAACATAAGCATGCACATAAATAATCAATATAAATGCCAATCATACATTAACTAGATTTGCAATAGCTCAGATTAACACAGTGTTTCAAAATCAACTTATCTTTATTTCCACTTTATCGCTGATACATCCAGATCTACCTTGCACACCTAGTTGCAGGGGTCCATGCACATAGTTGCAGACTCTACCAGGCCTCTATGCACACAGTTGCAAAGCCTCTATCTACTACTAGTACCCTTCTCTCAGACTTGCAGACGCTTCAAGACTTTTCTTCTCAAAACCTCAGTACATAATAGATCCAATATTACATACCAAAAAATAGCTTCTACCCATATAATTATACCTTCCTATGGTCTGAAAACCGACTTACTTTCTATTATTCTATATTATTTCTTGGGCGGACAACCCTTTGACTCAACTTATTTACAACTCGCGCTCCACGCACTTTGTGGAGTCTTGATCATATCTTTCCCAAAATTTCGGGCTTCGTGTCCCATGACCATTACGCGGGGCTTTTTCTACCCAATAGTCTCCTAACACAATCATCATGACTAATCTCGAGTCACTCGGCTGGTGTAGGAATCTTTGCATAGAGGTCGATTAGCAACTTCTGCACAATGCAAGTTCCTTCAACAAATTCTACTATGAGCTTTTGTACCTATTCTGAGTGAGCCGCTGATGCATCCCTATCACTTGCAGTTGCTTACTCGTTATCCCATATTGCTTGCATATCCACTAACTTGCCTTCAATAGATGTAGATATGCTAAATGCTTCATCAAGCTAGGGCTAGATGCATTCTTTAAGTACTGTCTCTTGTTGCTGTACCACGTCAACTTGGGCCTTGAGAGCTTGGGCCTCCTTCATTTTGGCCAATTGATGTGTGATAGCAACCGTCTGTGCAACCCCTCAAGTAGTGTCATAGGCATACTGTAACTCGCGTGCCTCGGTTTCCACTTGCTGGATGGTTGGGTCTTCCTAGAGGGATGTGAGCATAACGAGATATTGATCCATTAGTCCCAAGAATTCGTGGACAACGTTCCTCATTGTTTCCAATCTGTCTTGAATTTTTCCACAGCGCCATTCTCATTCTGCCGGCGGTGTGGGTGGTTGTGCCTTGAAGCAGAGCTTTGCAATTTGTAAAGTTAGTTCGCTGGGCTCTTACGGCCTCCTCTTGGGTCGTACGAATTCCAGCTGCCATGTGTTGAAACCTCGTAGCTGTTGGGAGGTCTCCAGGGATGCTTAGCTCTAGTACCGTGTTACACGCCTCCATCACAGCTTGCTCTACTACCTGGTATCATGCGGCCAAGTCATTGGAGAGTAACCTATTCTAACTATTCCTATTGCTCTGTGAAGGTGTGGAAGACGTAACCTTCCCTAGTATAAAGCTCATTAGTAACCCCCTCTTGTAGTTGTTATAATATTTCCTTGGACATGGCAGCCAGATTTAATCCCTAACTATGCTCTTCACCTGCGGTTTTGGCTAGGACAATGCCTACTGGCAACGGGAGGGTGTTTGGTGTGGGTGTGCATACCATCTGCTTGGCGGTGGCTGTATCTTTTGATGGCTTTAGGGTGACCCTACCTGGGGTTCACACCTGTAATACCTGCAACTACACTAAGAAGTCCCCCAACATAGTTGTCTCCTTAGTGAGTAATTCGGTCAATGCACTGGTTGGAACATTGCTTGCTGGTTGGCTATTTTCATTGAATTTTTTTTCCAGAGCCTTTGTTGTTTTGGGATTTTTTCTTATGGTTGGTGATTCCTTACCGCGCGACCGCTTGAGGTGGTCTTGCATCTCCGTTTCCTATTTTGGGTCTTCTTCCAAGTACATTTCCTAATTTTCTTGGTTCTCTTCTACTGTCGAGCTCTTGGTAGCCTCCTGCTGCGAAGCGGCCTGTTGCTCCTGACGTGTCTTTTCTTCCAATTGAGTGAGTTGTTGTTGGCGTTCCTTCTTTTGTTGTTGGGTTACCATCCTATCAAGAACGGCCTTGTCTATGGAATTCCATTCAATAGGCAATGTTACTAATACCACATAAATGACATCATCTATTGCAATGAACAGAAGTGTGACCCATGATCACTTTGGATCCTTTCGTGCTTGGATGTACAAGTGATGCATGTCCACTTTGAACTCGGCCATGCTTTGGAAATTATTGTAGATCATGGGAGACATACGTAGTCTTTGAGCAATACGTGTTCATATATTCCCTTCAATGAAGGTCTAAAAATCTCGAATTTCATAAACCCTCGATGCATCCTTTGTAGCCCAGAGAGAAATACACCACATTGCTTCGGGAAGGCTATCTTCAATGCTGGGAAACTGGCTTTCCTATGGCAGTTTGCTTGTAACCAGAAGGATTGATAAGAGCAACCATGCATAATGAAATGTTTTACCTTTGTCCTGTGCTTCTTGACAATTGGTCAGAAATTTGTTGCATAAAAACTATGCCCAATTGAACTGAACCCCTTCGGCGCACTCCCTAGCCAATGCAATGATAGGAGCAGGCACCTCATCTGCGCAACACTTCCTCATGAGTTTGCCAGCTAGTAGATGAGTGGTGGCTCGTAGCATACGGTCGCTGATGCTTGTTATGACATACCACCGCTTTTCGTTTTCCAAGTGGTATTTTTCCTTCATTGTCTCAGCAAGGCCTCCCTGAATACTTATTCCTGCTATGTTTGTAGGGTTGTTCCCTTTAAGTGGCAGGTGCATAATTCGGTGGATTAAGTCGGCTGTGATCGGGATTGGCTCCTCCAACTAGAGATATCCATCATGTATGAGATAGAGCAGCTGTTGGATCACAAATATGGTGATGGTCGTGTGGTGATAGTGAGGTATCCACCTGAGATTTAGTAGTCCCAACTTCTCCACAGCTAGTAACCACTTCTGCAGCAATAACTTATCTTCGGCCAATTTAGGGAACTTGTCGTTGTCTGCAAGGTCCCAATCTTCGAAATTGATGCTTGGAACGTGCCCCATCAGTAATGCCTCGAACCTTATGTTATCTGGAAGAAGCAAGCTTTGGAGCGTAGTCTTTCCAACGTCCATGTCCCTCAGGATCTTGGTCGTCCCAGTCCACGTAGAGATATATGAGGGTAGTGATGGAAGGTGGAATGCAACATCTTCTTCCTCAACTTGTGCATCGCTCTAATTAGTCAGGGATTATAGATCATCGTCATCCTCAGCGGGTTCAGTGGTGATTACTTTGCCTTTGTCAACTGTTGACCTTTTGTGGAATCTTGGTGAGGCTCGAACTGTTCCTGCCATCTGCTTGTTCTTCCTGGGTCACGGTGTGCGTGGAGACTTTGGAACTTTGGGAAGCTGAGTCACATCCTCGGGCCCTTCTTGATTTAGTTGCATTTCCTCCACGAACCATGCTCGAGTTATAGCCATGGTACTCATGGGGTGCCTCATAGTCGAGTACTCGATGCTCTTCCCTGGTTCAGAGCACCAATATTCCAGTGTCATCCACAGATTATGAGGTTTGAAAAATTCCCTTCCCTCCTTTTCCGGTTTATTAGTGGCTTCTAGTCGGCAGATATTTACATATCTAGTCCAGAACTCTTGTCTTAATGTCCCACTGCCCACTCCTCTCTGACGTAACCTGACTTTCTTGTAAGGACTAATGTTGCTAACGATCATTTCTCGACTTTTCCCCGTGGTAGTGCAATCCTTGGGGCGTAGTTGTGATCTTGTCGACTGCCTTACTTGGTAAAGAATCCTCCAACTTTCTGGAGACTTATTTATAGTCCCATGCCTTCTTTCAACTGCTTGGGGCACTAAGACTGTAGTTTCTATTGCTAGTGAGGTGTTGGCACCTTTAGTACGATTTCTCAACTTCCCTGCTAGCATGGGCTACAATCACCTCTCAAGTGTCTTGGTAGCTGACCTGTCGATAGGCGCCATTATGGGGGTTGTGTTCTTCCATAAGTGTGGGCGTAGCCATGATAGGAGGGTCATAGCCTGTTCCTGTGCTACTCTGCTAGATTCGTCCCTTCTTAGAGCACTTTGATTCCTTGGCTATAGCCATAGTTTACTGATGTTGTGGGGCCTCAGGCTACCCTCTCTTTTCTGGGCTCCCTTTTATCATCTATTACAGGTCCAACAAACCCATCGTATCTACAACTTCCCTGATTCCTTGCTAAACTTTGTGACGACTACTGGAAAACTAGTTTGTTGTGGTGGCTTTGGCCTTATAATTGTAAGCTGGT
This sequence comes from Pinus taeda, assembly GCA_000404065.3. Classification (NCBI taxonomy): domain Eukaryota; kingdom Viridiplantae; phylum Streptophyta; class Pinopsida; order Pinales; family Pinaceae; genus Pinus; species Pinus taeda. Next base: position 77,173 of record APFE030785181.1, read on the forward strand.
TGGGTGTCCACACTTCATACGCCTGCAGCCTACGTTGGTGAGGAAGGCTTACCTCATTCTGCTCTCCCATCCATGCGCATGCTTATCTCCAACATGTGCACCATTTCCTTCACGTCTTTGGAACTGCACCGTCTCTTGAAGCCATGGTTGCGCGTGAAGCCTCTGCGGATAATTTCGAAGGGTTTGTTCTCCCCTTCATCCATTCATACTGATCAGTTGGCTACACCTTTTCCCCTATTGTCACCATCCTGTTACAATTTAGTTCGGTTACTTCATGCAGTCAGTTCTGCCATCTGTCATTCTCTTCATCTGAGTCAGATGTGCAAGAACTATCACGGTCCCATCAAAGTCTACCGTCTGCTGTTGGATTTACCCTATCCTGATCTTGTGCTGTAATCTAGTAGATACATTCCTATTCACCATCACTGTCTACATCGCACATGGGATTAGTATAGCATGCCCCTTTAGCTAGATCCAACGGAACCACTATGCGGAGAGATTTCTTTTCGAATATCATTTTTTGTTTCTTAAGGTTGATGGCTCCATTCATATTTGTTGCCCAATCTATCCCTAACAATGCAGGATATGGGTTACTATCATCCACAATTTCTATGACCTAAAAATCGGTTTGTGTGCTAACACCATTGATGTCTACTATAACCTCGTGCAGTCTTCCCATGGGCAGGATCTTTTGTTGGTTAGCCATCCATAACTGGATCGGGGATCATTGTAGTGTGGGTTTGCCCATGCACTCCCAAGTTTGTTTTGGTAGGATATTTGCATGGGACCCCAAATCCAAAATGACCTAGTCCATCTCATAGTCTCTAATCTAGATAGTCACTGCATTTCCCGCCCAGTGCACAAAGCATGTTTGCCTAACTTTTGAACCATTTACGGTTCATCCTCTCCTACATAGCGAGTTATCAATTCTTGTAGTCCACTGCTTTAGTATCTCTGAGTAACTTCATGCATGTTTCCAAGAAGGTGGTTAGCATAGAAGTATCCTTCTCAGGTCTAAATTGATCCTTACTTTCCGAAGTTGAAGCTTTAACAAAGTTCTTCTTGGCTTCCATAAAGGTTTCCTTTGCCGCTTCAAGTCAAATTCTGGTTGTTTTGAGGGGGCCTTAAGGACCCATGTATCCTCCTCTGGCTGCTTCCCCTTATCTTCCCCTATAGTGGCACCACTTTTGAGTATCATATTTATGTTAGGATCTTCTCTGCAAGGTTCAACCTTCATCATTTGGACCTTCTTAGTAGGGTTAGCGGAAGCACCCCCTTTTCCTGCCTCTCAGCAATCAGCATGGGGTAGTCGACTACTTTGTGATCAAATTTGGTAACAGTAAGGGCAACAGGATTTGGTCTGGTTCGTGCAATCGCGCGTGTAATGCCCCGGACCTCCACAATTATAGCAAATTAATTGTCCTTTTCCACGTCCAGGTCCCATTCTCCTATGACCCTACCTGCATCCTTGGTATCCTCCTCGCGCGAGTGGTGCAGTGGGATCCTGCTCGCGCACCTGCATCTACATCTTATAAGTAGGTGTTCGATCCATCAACATCTCGTAACTACATAAATTCCATTCATCGTGGCCCACCGTCCTGCAGAAGTTACAAATTAATTGTGGAGGGGGGGCACTGTCTTAGGTTCAGCAATAGATGAAAATTTTCTATGGCATGCTTTCTGCCCACCTGACAGATTGTGCACCAGAGTGCAGGCACTGTACTTGGCCTAGCCTGTACCTCTGGTCACAATGGTATTGGTCCCCCTCCTGCCACATAGTTTGCGAAGATCGAACAGTGGTCATTATTGTGGCCCTGGCCCTTACATTTGATACACCACACTTCTTCCCATACTTCTGTTCGAGGAGCCTACCCTTGTTTCAAACTTCACATTTCTAGACATAGGTTTTGTATCTGCATTTGGATTTACTGTACTCTGAACCTTGGATCCTGTATTGGGGTTTCGTGCAACCGCATTGCTATCTCCAATGCTTCAGCTTAGGTTGAGATCTTTTGTTGTGACAGAGCTGTCCTCAGATATGGCGTCAGTGATGTAACAAACCAAGCACAGTGCTGTGCATATGAAAGTATCATGTTGACCTTGCAGATGGTGCTTTTCAATATTTGATCCAGATCCCACGGGGTTTCACCAGGCAACATTGTGATTTAGTTGAACCTAATAACTGACTCTGCTTCTAATTTTGGTCGCCCAAATTCCTTGTTTAGTGCCTCCTGGATTACTGTTATTCCCTCATTTGGATGCTCGCTTGAGAATTTCATGTACCAGGTCAATGCGCGATCCTGCAATGCGCTAACTAAGGTAGATTTCTTGATGTTATCATCTGTGATTACTTGCGCGTCCCATATAGACTTTATCACAAACCATAATCGGCCTAGTTCCTCATTTCCTACAACTTTAAATATTGGTAGCTGGACTGTGCTCGCCGTCCCAACTTTTGGTGGTGGAGGAGGTGGGTTTGGTGTCGGTGTGGATGGGTTTGAAGTAGGTGAAATGGGTGGTGATATGGACAAAGGTGGTATCAGTGGGAAGCACCCCTTGATCACTAGAATGCAGTTCTCGGTGAGAACCTCATGAGCTCCTCCTCGCTTTCCTGAAAAATAGAGATTAGAGGACTATTCTTTTCCCCTCCTATTCCGCGGTAACCTCTTCTGCTTCGCATTACTACAGACATCAGTAAACATGCATAATCTCTTTTTCACACAACAACATCTTAATCCAAGCATTCAATGATTTGATATACTTACCCCGCGGTCCTTGAGGAAATCACCTTTCTACTTCACTATAACTCATAGTTGTATCTATCGTGAATTCAGTGATAAATCATCCTATTACCCAATCTAGCCAATGATCTACTGTGCGTGTGATTTTATCTTCGATGGCTTCTAGCCTGTGCACCATCTCTGGAGTCCACACAATAGGCTGATCTAATCTACACCTTCCCACGTTGTCAGCTAAACTCGCGATCCACTCATAAAGCTCTATCGTAAATGTAGTGAAGAATACGTCATGAATATCTATGCATATATAGCATTCCAACCAATCTTCCTCTTATATCCGTGGATTTCTATTTTCCTGAACTGCGAATTAATGGAGCTTCAAATCCAACCACTCTTCAAGCTCTTTCTTTGTAGGGTTCCAGTGTTCCAACGTCAGACATCCCTTAGGCAGATCTTGGTCCCGGCAATAGAGCCATTTGTTGGATTATATGGGCCTGACCCAAGTTCGAAAGAGTTATTTAGCAAAACAAATCCTATAGCTATCGACCCTTTCGACAACAACCTGTGAAGCGCGGACTGAGGTCTCACTCGAGGTAGTAGGGGAGGGTGCTAGAACCTCGTTTCCACACACTCGGGATGTCTAGATGTGGTCCAGAGGTTTCGTGCACTATTCTGTAGCCTCGCGCTGCTATGCTTGCACGTAGATTCGTGGCTGGGCTATTCCCCAATATTATTTACTTAAGGAGTTCTTATAGATCAGATCTGCTTCTGATGGTCTTTAAGCAAACATTTAATCAAGATAACCAACGTGTGCATTTAACAGAGATACGGATTTGCATTAACACAAAACATAAGCATGCGCATAAAGAATCAAGAGAAATGCCAATCATACATTAACCAGATCTGTAATAGCTCAGATTAACACAGTGGTTCAAAATTAGCTTATTTTTTTTCCACTTTATCACTGATACATCCATATCTACCTTGCGTACTCAGCTGTAGGGGTCCATGCACACAGCTACAGACTCTACCAGGCCTCTTCACACACAACTTCAAAGCCTCTATCTACTACCCAATACCTTTGACTCAGACTTAGAGACGCTTCAAGACTTTTCTTCTCAAAACCCCATTACATAACAGATCCAAGATTACATACCAAAAACTAGCTTCTACCGATGGAGCCTTGTTGTATTTATACCTTCCTATGGTCTGTGGACTGACTTACTTTCTATTATTCTATATTATTTCTTGGGTAGACAGCCCTTTGAGTCAACTTATTTACAACTCATGCTCGATGCACTTTGCGGAGTGTTTACCATATCTTTCCCAAAATTTCGGGCTTCGTGCCCCATGACCATTACGTGGGGCTTTGGCTACCCAACACTCCTATATATAGAAAGGAGGTTTTGTCATTTGAATCATTCAAGAATTGTTCATTTGTGTAACGTAAAGGAGGTTGCCTGATGTAAGAGCATTTAGCTTAGAAGAATTATTGTATTTTAGTAGACATAGGGGCTCTTGTGTTTCTAGGGAAGTTAGTTTCCTAAGTGTTGAATTAATGTAATTATTAAGGTTTTGGAGTGATTTTAATGAGATAAGTTAGAATAGGGATTTAATTAAGTATAGTGAGGCATATTTGTAAATGTTGGAGAATGTTGGAGAATATGAGATATTTAGGATAGTTGAAAGATTTGAGAATTAGTTGTAAATCTTAGATTAGGAGTTGGTTTCCTGATTTGTGGATTAAAGAGGATCCTTAGGGATAAAGATGAGATTTTAGGACATCGTTGAGAAGTTTATGGATCTAAACCAGGAATTGGTTATATAATCCTAAAGTATAAATGTAAAGCCTAAAAGGCATAATCAAGGGTTAGCTAGTTAGTCAAGTTAGATAGTTAGAGGTTGTGAGTTAAAGGTTTGATTGTAAGCCTACGGGCAGGTAGGAAAACAAAGGCCACTGATACTAAATATCAGGCCAAGGAGAGAGTTCTTGTGTAAATACTTGTTTATTAGTACAAACAACTGATTCTGAGTTTATGTGTGTATGGAGTAATTGAGTTATAATCTGTGTGAACTAGAGTAGGTACTGAGTAACAGAGGTTGCAGGTGGAGTTTGAGCATAACACAGAGAGGAATAATGATATGAAGGATCGTATTATGTCACTTGAATCCATTGGAAGGATCACAGTCGAGATTCAAGAGTGGCTGTGTTAGGAGTATGTAGAGTTAAATCAAGAGGGAGTTATGTTGCAGGACAACTAAATACTAAAACCCTGAAGTAAACCCGAAACCACAAAGAATTTTGAGAAACCATGTAAAGTTCAAAGAAGTGAACTGATGATGAACGAGAACCGTCAGATCCTTGGGATCAATAGATCTTAATGTTAGAAGAAAATGGCGGAGGAATATATCTGGATTGTCAGATCGACAGATCCATTATATCGACGATGGCAAAAATTGTGGGGAATAGGAGTGTTCAGATGTCTTGATCGTGGTTGAATATTTGCACTAAATCCTAGTCGTCGATCTTATTTTCAAATTCTTACATCACAGCTAACTGCGGTTAAGGCATTTTTAAACCATGTGTTAGTTGAAGACTCACAGGACATAGATTTGATGACCTCATACATCCAATGGATATTGAGTAATAAAGTGATCAGATGTTAGTCTCAGAATAGACCTGAAAATTTATATATTAAGGACTTATAATCCTTATCAGCTCTGTAAGGTGCAGGTAAATGTCGTGCAAGATTTCGTGTGATATCACTACTTACCGTTGGATCATGTGTGTCTTGATCAAATGGTGGAGGATTAATGATTAGGTTGGTTGATTAGTTGTAACATCAACCATCGGATTAGATCATGAGATCAATGGTGGCGATTGAAGCCGATAAATCTTGGGCCTGAGCGGATCTGAAAAGTTTATCAATCCAAGTTAAAGTTATGTGAGTTCTAGAGGATGAGTGGAGATCACGTGACATCCGTTGATCTAATGGAATGAAATCAACAGTGGAGAGTGAACCTGAATAAAGTAAGCATTGGTAAATGTACAAAGGCCAAGGAAAGTTGAAAAGGTAAGTTTACGTGTGTTTTATGTGTATTTCTATTATACAAAAGTTATAATAGAAATAAATCAGATTAATGTATTTTGAGTTAAATCAGGTTAAACCAAAGTTTAACCATGGGATGGTTCAATGAGAGGAGGTTAAAAATTAACGAGAGGGTTAAGTAATAAGGGTTAAGGATTAATTAAAGTTTAATGAAGGTGGAGTATAAAGTCCCGATGGAAAGGCTAATGATGGCTTAGTCTATAGAAAGTCAAATGAAACCTTTTCGCATGAGATTAAATGAAGGGGCTGCAAAACTTAATTAAGAACATTAAACCTTTATTTAGGAAGGCTTTCACCATGGATTAGGTGATTAAGGCTTGGGACCAATGACATGAAATTTTATTTTCTTATTGTGGGTGTTGTTAGCTTAGGCTGGCATCATTGCCCCCTTGAAGAGGTTGAATTCTAAGGCATTAATCTATCTTTTCTATCTTTTTGCGAGTCGGTTTCATAAAAATGTTGGAAATAGAGCTCTGCCAATTCTGTTCAACTTTACATTCAATACTTTCGAGAGTATCCTCGGTTCCATTGGCCTTTCTCCAACAAAGAAAAGTGTTCTGAACATACTCCACGATTAGAATGGAAGGGCAGCCACATCAACGTTGGAGTCAATGCTATGCTCTGTCCTCATTTATGCCACGTGGTTATGATACAACATAGCACCCATCCTATGTGGAGTCCACTAATAACACTGTTCTAGGAAAAGAGGAACGATTGACAATAATCATCCCTCTTTCAACACTCAGTTGTAAACCAACTTCATTCATAGAAAATTTTTGAGATCTGCTAATTGGCTAATTAAAAGCCCAAATTGTAATCTAGTGGATGTATAATAGATTGCTTGGAGTGGCAAGAAGGAACTAGGGAGTCAATTAATTAGAAACTAAGTAAATTGATCTAGAGAAAGGTAGTGTGCACGAAGGGAGCATGCAGGAGGGAAGAGGAGCTTTCCTAATGTAGCATTACACATATATCACGAGCGGATCGCCCCTTTTGTCTTGCTGGAGCTGAGCATGTATATTTGATGCAAACATTGTTTTCACTCATCAATTGAAGCAATTTCTTAGCATGTTCTATTTATCTATTTGCTGCATCTAATGGTGTTAAATTCTATATGAACCGAGCACTCAAAGAGGGTGTGAGATGGTAGGGTTGGATGCTAGACCAGCTCGACACTGCTCTCATATTTTAAAATAAATAAAATTTCAATTCTTGTTTGTTTTCTATGTGAATTTGATTTATTTATAGTTTCTCTCTAGCTTCAATTAATTTCATTTAATTTGCTACAACATTTTCCTTCCAACACTAAACTTCATTGATTTGCCGCATTAAGAAATTATTCATGTCCTTGAGATTTTTGCTTACACTTTGGATATTCCTCCAGTAGTTCTTATTTGCAAAATCTGCTTATGTGTTGATGAGATGTAATTTATATATATTACAGACATATTGATTTAAACAATGCTCACAAAAAAGCCACATGTTACTTATATGTTTTGGAGCCGATATTAATGACAACAAATTGCGAACAATAACATTTACTTTCCTTTAACTTCTAGACAATTCTCCATGATTCATTTCAAGGACAAGGATGGTGAGATTCACATTAATTTAATTTCCTTCATGAGTTTATTTACACAATAAATTTCCTTGTTATGTTGCTGAAGCTTTCAAGTTAACTTTATACAGAATTAGTATAGGGAGAATTCATGCAGCTAGAACGAGTGTGAGAAGAATGGTTTTTACAGTCTTTTTTTTAATATGTCGACAATGCTTTATTGCTAGTTCAAATTTCTCTTCTGATCGCTTGTAATTAGAATTTCCTTTCACATTGATTGATTTTGTTTATTGCATGATTTAATTGTTTGGATTGGTGTTTTCTCAAACTATGTTTTAGTGCAGGATTCCATTTATTGATGAGATTAATATGCAAGATAGACAAACATTTGTTTTGCAAGTTGTCATGGCCTATCTCTGGCACTACTATGCTGCGTGGTGGGCCCCAGTATTGCAGCAATAATACTACCACTCCTGGGACTCCCTTCTTTAATTTTATCAACCCGGTAGTTCCTAACAAACTTGGAAGTGACGGTGTTGTATGCACAAGTACTAGCTCTTGCCGCAGCTGTCACTTGGTCAGCTGGCACAAGTTGACTAGGGGCTTAAGCCAACTTCTATGAGCTCTGAGAAGAAGATTTTTAACTGATGGATGAAAGCTAACTCAAAGGAAGCTAATCTACTTGCAGAAAGAAACTGAAAAGATGAAAGGAAATGTAAACCCTAGCAAACCCTAATTTTACCAGCTAGCCCTACTGATGCGAAAATGAGGATGCAAGATACTAAAAGAAATGCCATTGACCTCTAGGAAGGTAAAATGTATGTGTCTACGTTATCACTATCTGAAGAAAACATCTTTTTGTATTTTTGAATAAGTTGTCAGAATTATCATGCATGTGCTTTCACTATTTTTTACTGTGCAAAGGTGGATCAGTGAGAGAAAATGCTCACAGGAGGTTGGGAAGGTTTAGAGAGGGCCTAAGGGGTCCTTAGCACCCTTCCAAAGAGTTTCACAAAGTTTGGCGATCAAGAGACCACTTTCATGAGCTTCTATAGGAAGTCTGCATGGTTTCTACAAGATGTTCTGGAATTTCTACAGGATGTCTGTAATTTTCTACAGGATGTTCAGAAATGGGATTTTGGAGGATGGATGGAGGGAGAAATATGAAGGAGTGGGTATGGAGGTGAGATAATGGTGTGAGAAGGTCCAGGTTTTGGTGGATGGAGCTGAGGAGTGATAAGGAGGGTTGGATTTGTTCAAGGAGAGATAAGGCAATGCTACACAATAATATGGAAAGTAGGTCAACGTGAGGGAACGTGGCAAAGGTAAGGCAAGGATATGAAATGGAGGATGAAGCAGGTAGGTTGGATGGAGTATGGGCAGATGGAGAAGTATGACAGGTGCTCTGCAAGTTATTTTTCAAATTGAACAAACAAACACTTGGAAAACCTATGACCTAGTTACTTCACTCTAATTTGACCTAAGTAATAGCAAAAGGAAATGAACAGAAGTTTATTCGAAATGAAATACGTGAAATAACTATGAAACTAAGTAATCATAAACTGAATCATTTAAAAACAACTAATATCAGCGTCTACAAATGAGAATTCCAACACTAAGGATTGCATGACAAAGAAAAACAACGTTTTTGGTGGCAGTAAGGTCACCTTGGTCCCAACTCATGATTCCACTTAGGGGGAGGTGAGATTCAAGGTGCTTGGTACCCTTCTTCTAAATATATTTCCTGTGATTAACCTATCAAGTAAATCTAAACATGAAAAGCTATTTTAATCATCAAAAATGACCTAAGTAAGAAAGAAATATTTTAATATAAATAACAGATTTTATTCTAAGAATACAGCAAAGACACATAAAAGTAAACAAAGGAGGTACTGGGCACTTGAGATGGGCCCAACCACAAGAGCTATAGCCTCCTAAGAGAGATTAGAGCTGGTGCAAAGCTGGATTCATCTTTATTGATCAAAAGAATAGTTACATTCCAAAAACAGTCTACAAGAAAAAGCTTGAAAATGTGCTAAAATCCAGAGCTAACCTACTGCCTAAAGAATGAATAAACTCGAACTACAAACTAGCTAACTTCTGCCTAAAAAGTGACTAACTTAAGTGAGGCCCTAAGCCCTCTTATTTATACAAATTGATGACCCCAACAGTCCTCCTAAACTTTAGGGACTCGGCTGCCCAAAACTTGCAGTTAACAACAGTCCTACTTGACTTGCTTGGCTGCCCTTGTGATAATCGATTTGGTGGCCCTTGAACTCCGAGCTGATGGTAGAGAATTCGAGGTAAGGGCCCATAAATGAAGGGGACACCTTCCTAAAAATATTCTCCACGAATTTGGCTGCCAAGTGCTCATTTAAACTTTTGATTTTGTCTCCATATTGACCAAAAATACTGCATAAAGCACACATTAGACTTGTTGGCATCCCTTTAAGATTTCTATCCCTTTACAATCCTAGATCGCCTGCATCAAATTCTGATATGACACCTTACACTGTTTTAACAATTATGTTCATGCCTGCAAAAGACCCTGACCAAGTTTGTTTTTCGGTTCTCTTTTCCAGAAAACCTCCTTAATACCTGCAAAAGTCCATGTCCAAGTTTTTTCTTTTGTTCTTTTCTTTTTTGGTAGAAAGAAATTTCAAGGACATTAAAAATTCTTCAGCTATTTGGTTATGAGAGGAAGATTTTTCCTTCTACAGCCAAAGGACAGAGACCAAGTTTTCTTCTCTGGACACATTCAGATATGCAAATTTTAAAATTTTCATCCACATGCTGGCTCTCACAGCTGCATATGCCTTCCTTACAAGAGAATTTTAGACCGGAAACGTGGAGAGAAATTTTGATGCAGAAAAACTGAAAAATTCTGTGCAACACACAATCACACTGCTATGTTTGACTTACAGGTAAACTTGTCACTAATTCTCCTACTCCAAACAGTTCAATTCACCACCTTTCAAAATATATCGTGCATGGAAGAGTGTTTTCCAGCCTACCTTTCTCGGAACTCCAAATTTGACGAAGGAAAGTTCAGGTTTCTCTATTCTAGAACGTTGTGCCGTACTTCCTGTAGAACACCCCCCCCCCCCCCCCCCAATTTCCTGTAGAATGCCCTTGCGCTTTTGAGTGAACCTGGTACGCTGGAGAATTTTGAAACAGGTCGAAAATCTTGGTGGAGGACGACAGGTTAACAAATTCTGGGACCAGAGGACGCGTACTTCAGCTAAGAATGTTGCAAGTGAAAATTAATCAGTGGGTGGTGAGAGTCAGCCGAGCATTTTTTAATTGCGGCATGATTCGTGGTGAGGAAGTGAAGTGGCCAAGTGTACGTGGCCACATGAAGATGGCAGTGTTGTTTATGAACTGTATGTTTTCTACCTGTAATCACTGCCATCAATTGCACTGAGGTTTAAACGATCACCACTGTCTGTTTTTTTTAATTTTACGTGAGTTAACTGTACACGCATGCTGCATTATTTCCAGCGGAGCGCTAGAGACTGGACCAGGCACTATCAGGTTACTTTGCTAGCTTTCTGACTTAATCCCACCATTTCATTCGTTTATGCACTTTCCAAATCATATTCATGCAGATAGAGGAACTGGTTTAGACACATACCTGTAAGTCGGCGTGCTGTTGGGTCCTTTTTGCTGCTGCATGCATTTGTTTCTGAGGTTGCATGATAGCTTGGTTGCTGATTCATGACTGTTTTTCTTGTGTAGGTATCCTCTGGTCGGATCTACGCTGCAGGAATTTGTTTCCACATTCAGATCTGCACCCTCAAGCTGCTGATGTTGAATTTTCACAGGACAGAAACTTGTTTTCTCCATTTCTCCCAAACGATAGATCGGATTGATCTAAAACTTTCTGAGCATGTTTCTAACGTCATTATGCACCTCCCAGAGCGAAATGGTGGTCAATGGATGCACGGATTTCGAGAAAAACAGAAAATGGCTGAAAATGACAAAGGTTAATTTCTCGGAAACCATGGATCGGAATCAGCTGAAGCTGCTTGGGTAGGTTACTATCAACCATATGCATCTCCCCATGAAATAGGTTTTGAGATGGATGCACGGATATGGAGAAAATGCACAAATGGCTGAAGGTGATGGAGGTTGATTCCTTAGAAATCGTGCACTAGAATTGGCTGAAACTGCTCAGGAATGTTGCCATCATCCCTATACAATTCCTTGTAAAAGGGTTTTTCAAATGGATGCATGTTTTTCAAGTTAGGGAAAAAACAAATTTTAGCACTATGTATTTTTGCTTCCAAGCATTTTGCAGTTTTCTGCATGGTAAGAAAAATGAGCTTGGGTTATAATGTAGGCATGGAAATGATGGAGGAGGAGTTTGAAGATTAGAGGGGGACTTATGAACCCTTGATGAAGCTTCTATGTTTGCCAAACTGCTTTTTAAAATCCATTTCTAGCTTCCTTTAATTTCTACAGGAACTTCCTGTAGAAGCACAATGAGGTGGAAAAAATGATGGAGAAAGGTGAGGGATGGAAACAGGGGTGCTTGCAGGCCTAACTAATAGATTCCAACCATTAGATTCCCTTTTAAAATTGAATTTGGTTCATCTGAAAGTTCTACAGGATGGTTCCTATAGAAATTCAGAACTTCCTGTAGAAATGCCTGGAACTTCCTGTAGAAAAGCCTGGAACTTCCTATAGAAAGCGCAAAACTTCATGTAAAAAGCCCAATTCTGACCTGAATGTGACCAACTCCTAGGAGATGTGAGTGGCCATAGAGGGAGTGTCTGAAGGGATGTCTTGGAGCCTCATACAAACTCCTGTATTCATTTTGCGCGCCCCTCTTTTCCTGCAATGTATTCACTGCAACCTACAATTTTTCACAGAGATTACTCCTGTTTCCTTTTTTTTTCTTTTTTTTTTTGAAAACAACTAGGGCAGCTTATGGAGGTTTTCACCCTAATTTCCTACCATGGGCACCTCCAAGGGAGGTTTTCACCCAGGGATATTATTCTCTCTTTTTTTTTTTTTTCCAACCCATTGAACGCCTCATGGAGGTTTTCAATCAATGAGCCAATATAAGGCACCTCCGAGGAGGTTTTCACCTTAGATTTTTCCTCTCATTTCCATTTTTTCATTTTTTTTTCTTCTTCTTTTTTCATTTTTCTTTTTTTCTTTTTTTTTTACCCTACCCTACTTGAAAAACAAAATCGTTCTCAAGTATAAGAATACTTCCAATGGAGCCATGTGTACATCGAGATTATAGACAAAATGATGTCGAGGCTTGAAATGCATGCTTTGACAGCAATCTAGATTTCAGAGACCAAATGATTTGACTTTGAAGGGATTAGGCATAGCTGAAAAAGAGAGTACTGTTGCAACTTAGTGACCTTCTGAAACCATATCTCAATATAGCTCTGATATCCTTGGTCCTTTTGTTGATCTGGATCATTCTCAATATCTTCTTCTATCATGACCTTCACATCTTCCTCTTTTTGCTGAGTTTTCTCTTGAGTACATGGAGGATTTGATCGTAACCATGAGGGAACTCTCTTGATCTCTAATTCTGATGTCTTCTCTTCATCAAGTGCAGCCCATGGTTCTTTGATCTTGTCTTTTGAATATTCCTTTGCTCAATGTGGTCCTTCAATGCTTTCAATATAATCTCTTTTCTACAATTCTCTTTCTGCGCTATGGTGAAGATCATTGAGCTCAAGAGGAGTCATTTGGACAGGTTGTGCCTCAACTTTGCAATTGGATTGAGCTAATTCATTGTATGGTTTTGGGAATGGTGTTATGGGTAGTTGAGTGGAGGTGTATATTTGAGATGGATGCGGATGGGGTTGTGGTTGGATAGGAATTTGGGGCTTCCTTGGTGGAGCAGGAGGCGATAGTTGCGGTTGAGCAAATGGTGGAGGCAAAGGAGCGGGAGGAGAGTTGTACTGGGGCCTCCACACATGATGAGGTGCATTCCACTGAGGCTGTCGCTGAGCATAAGAGTGAAATGAATGAGAAGCTAGTTGGGCATAATATGGATATGTGGAGGAACAAGGAGGAGGTGTGAACCAGGAAGGATGAGCAGGGGGACCCCAAGAAGGCATCGAAGTGGCTTGATAGGGGTCATAATAGGTTTGGGATGTCCCTTGCATTCCCTGCTGCTAAGGTATGGGTCCATGTGACCTTCCTCGATTCATGAAATAGAGTGGTTCAGTGACTCCTTTGGCTCTCTGTTATGCAGCTTTAAGTCCAGGCAAGGAAGGGCACTGATTCGTAGGATGGTATTCCTCATAGATGAAACACACTTCTATGGAGTGCAATGGACATTCATTCCTAGGATGCTTTCTAGTGCACCTGGGACAAAAGATGGCCAAAGCCCTCTTGGCTTCTTCTTGCTTCCTTTGGATCTGCAAGGTATCCAGTTGCATGGCAAGAAACTGCCTCATATCGCTCTTGAAATCTTCCATCTGATTTGCAAATTCATTTTTCGATAAGGTACTGCTCCCAACATTTCTGTTTGTAGTCATTTGCTCTAGAGGAATGTTTTCTTCTTCTTCTTCCCTTGAGGTTCTTCAAATATGTCTTGTTTTCCACCTAAGGGTTTTTTAATCACAGCCATCGAAGAAGAGAGAAGGCTGGCTGTGTGAAATAGTGGGGGTGTTGTGCAATCATTTTTCTGACTTATCTCTACTCCTACAAGGCAGGAAATTAAATCTTTTTTGGTTGATTTTTTTTTTTTTTTTATTTTTTTATTTTTTTTTTTTATTTTTTTTACTTGTACCTGCAAAACTGAAATAGATTGAACTACAACTAACTATTTTGCTGAAATGAAATTGCAGGAATGAAATGCTAATCTACGCTTGAAGAATTGAAATTGCGGAATTGAAATGCTAATCTACGCTTGTAGAAATGAAATTTCAGAATTGAAATGCTAATCTATGAAAGTAGGAAATGTCTACTCTACTTTTGCGGAAATGAAATTGCAGAATGGAAATGAAATAAACTACTTAGTAGAAGGTTGTAGTAGAAAATAGAAGAAAAGCAGCAATCACCAATACTTTTACGCTTCCCTGGTAATGGCACCAAAAAGAGTGGTGAGCCCCAGTATTGCATCAATAATGTTGCCACTCCTAGGACTCCCTTCTTTAATTTTATCAACCCAGTAGTTTGTAACAAACTTGGAAGCAACGGTGTTGTATGCACAAGTACTAGCTCTTGCGGCAGCTGTCACTTGGTCAGCTGGCACAAGTCCACTAGGGGCTTAAGCCAACTTCTATGAGCTCTGAGAAGAAGCTTTTTAACTGATGGATGCAAGCTAACTCAAAGGAAGCTAATCTACTTGATGAAAGAAACTGAAAAGCTGAAGGGAAATGTAAACCCTAGCAAACCCTAATTTTACCAGCTAGCCCTACTGATGCGAAAAAGATGATGCAAGCTACTGAAAGAGATGTCATTGACTTCTAGGAAGGTAAAATGGATGTTTCTAAGTTATCACTATCTGAATAAAACATCTTTTTGTATTTTTGAATAAGTTGTCAGAATTATCATGCATGTGCTTTCACTGTCTTTTACTGTGCAAAGGTGGATGGGTGAGAGAAAATTCTTGCAAGAGGTTGGGAAGGTTTAGAGAGGGCCTAAGGGGTCCTTAGCACCCTTCCAGAGAGTTTCACAAAGTTTGGCGATCAAGAGACCACTTTCGTGAGCTTCTACAGGAAGTCTACAGGGTTTCTACAAGATGTTCTGGAATTTCTACAGGATGTCTGTAATTTTCTACATGATGTTTAGAAATGGGATTTTGGAGGATGGATGGAGGGAGAAAGATGAAGGAGGGGGTATGGAGGTGAGATAATGGTGTGAGAAGGTCCAGGTTTTGGTGGATGGAGCTGAGGAGTGATAAGGACAGTTGGATTTGTTCAAGGAGAGATAAGGCAATGCTACACAATAATATGGAAAGTAGGTCAACGTGAGGGAACGTGGCAAAGGTAAGACAAGGATATGAAATGGAGGATGGAGCACGTAGGTTGGATGGAGTAAGGGCAGATGGAGAAGTATGATATACACTCTGCAAGTTATTTTTCAAACTGAACAAACAAACACTTAGAAAACCTATGACCTAGTTAGTTCACTCTAATCTGACCTAAGTAACAACAAAAGGAAATGAACAGAAGTTTATTCAAAATTAAATATGTGAAATAACTATGCAACTAAGCAATCATAAATTGAAGCATTTAAACACAACTAATATCAGCATCTGCAAATGAGAATTCCAACACTAAGGATTGCATGACAAAGAAAAACAACGTTTTTGGTGGAAACAAGGTCAGCTTGGTCCCAGCGCATGATTCCACTAAAGGGGAGGTGAGATCCAAGGTGCTTGGTAGCCTTTTTTTGAAGATCTTCCTTGTGATTAACCCATCAAGTAAATCTGAACATGAAAATCTATTTTAATCATCAAAAAAGACCTAAGTAACAAAACAATATTTTAATCTAAATAACAGATTTTATTCTAAGAATGCAACAAAGACACATGAAAGTAAACAAAGGTGGTTTTGGGCACTTGAGATGGGCCCAACCCCAAAAGCTACAGCCTCCTAAGAGAGATCAGAGCTGGTGCAAAGCTGGATTCATCTTTATTGATCAAAAGAATAGTTACATTCCAAAAACTGTGCAAAAGAAAAAGCTTGAAAATGTGCTGAAATGCAGAGCTAACCTACGGCCTAAAGAATGACTAAAATAGAACTATAAACTGGCTAAGTTTTGCCTATAGAGTGACTAACTAAAATGATGCCCTAAGCCCTCTTATTTATACAAATTGAGGACCCCAACAATCCTCCTAAACTTTAGGGACTCGACTGCTCAAAACTTGCAGTTAACAGCAGTCCTACTTGACTTGTTTGGTTGCCCTTGTGATAATCGATTTGGTGGCCCTTGAACTCCGAGTTTATGGTGGAGAATTCGAGGTAAGAGCCCATAAATGAAGGGGACACCTTCCTAAAAATCCTCTCCACAAATTTGGCTTCCAAGTGCTCATTTAAACCGTTGATTTTGTCTCCATATTGACCAAAAAGACTGCATAAAGTACACATTAGACTTGTTGGCATAATGACTAACCCAATTCACTCTATTAGCATAAATATAATAAAAGACATGCAGTAAAATAATGAGAATGGTGGATTAAGTCAAATTAGGAGGCTGAATGAGCCCATATAATTATCCATTTTTAGGGCTCATCATTGTGTCTTTAAGTTCAAGAACTATCCGGATTGACAAATTAAATGTTGGTACATTTATAGACCCTATACTGCACCAACACCTTTGCTACCTAAGAATTGTCAAGAAGTCCTTCATCAAGGTATTTTTGTTAGTCAGATAAAAATCAATGAGCAAAGCATATCGTCAAACTGTAATAATCAACATAAGACAGAGCACCCATATCAGAGTTTGACCCACTATTTTTCTGTCAGGAAAACATATACCCTCCTTCAGCTACAGGAACCTGCATGTATATGTTACTAAACTTCATGAAACCCACGTATAATAACCTTCCTTTGAAAAAAAAGATTTAACAATCGGATGATGCAGCAACTACTACCAATTTTTGTCTCAGATATTGCAATGTTTCTCTGGGCAGTGGTTTAGTGAATATATCAACAACGTGTTCTTTGGAGGGAACATACTCCAATTTGACCTTTTGTTCAAGCACTTGTTCTCTTAGAAAATGGTACTTGATGGTTATGTGCTTGGTCGTGGAGTGCATGACTGGATTTTTTTGAAATACTGATGGCACTTGTATTATCACATAGAATGGAGATGGTTGGAGTATATGTGATATGAATATCTTTTAGTGTTTGCATCATCAAAAGTAGTTGTGTGCAACAAGATGGAACAACCACATATTCTGCTTCAGCTTTAGATAAGGCAATCGAACATTGTTTCTTGTTGAACCATGACACTAACTGAGAACCCATATAGAATGCACCTACACTAGTGCTCTTTCGATCATCAACACTTCCATCCCAATCTGCATCTGTATATGCATGAAGAGTAAGGTATTTATCCTTAGGATGTAATAGTCCAAAGTCCTGAGTTCCTTCAAGATATTTGAAGATTTTTTTGAGTGCCTGGAGATTTGAACCTTCCAACAATTCCTACTGCATGCATGATGATCGGTCTGGTACCTGTTAGATAAAGCAGACTTCCAATCATAAATTTGTAAGTTGGTTGGTTTACTGCTAGTGATTCATCGTTAGAGCTGAGACTGCATCCTATTACCATTGGAGTACATACTAGTTTAGAATCTTCCATCCTATACTTCTTCAAGATATTCTCGAGATAATTGGTTTGTGAGAGAAAGATACCATCTTTTAGTTGTTGAACTTGTATACCAATAAAATAAGTTCACCACGTAAGGACATTTTGAATTCTTGTTGCATTACTGAAGAAAAATTATGACCCATGGATTCTTCATTGCTACCAAAAATGATATCATCAACATAAAAAACAATAAATAGCGATTTATTATTTTCAATGTTTGTGTATAAATTGCTATATGTAGAACCGTTTATAAAACCTTGTTGTTGTAGATATTTGTCAAGACAATAATACCAAGCCCTTAGAGCCTGTTTCGGGCCATTTATAGCCTTTTTGAGATTGCATATGAGTTTTTCATCATTTCCAAGAATGAATCCTTCTGGATATTTAATATAAACTTCTTCTTCTAAATCTCCATTAAGGAAGGCTGATTTTACATCCATTTGATATACTTTGAATTTCCGAAAACTAGAAAGAGCAAGAGACATTCTTATATCTTCAAGACTGGTAGTAGGTGCAAAAGTTTCTTCAAAACCTATACCTTCTTATTGAGCATACCCTTTACAAACAAGTCTAGCCTTATTTCTAATAACTTCTCCATTTTCATTCAACTTGTTCTTAAATATCCATTTTGTTCCTGTAATATTTTTATCATGAGGTCTAGGAACTAATTCCCAAGTATCATTATTTTTAATTTGGTCGAGTTCTTCATCCATGGCCTTGACTCAAGATTCATCTTTGGAGGCTTCATTTACATTTTGAGGTTCAGTGGAGGATAGTAATGCTAGATAGCTTGAGGTCCCTGTAAGAGTTCTTCTTGTCTATATACTAGCCCCCTTTTCTCCTAGAATTTGAGATTCTCGATGATTTTTCTGAACATACCTGGATGGAGTCTTTTCCTTGTCTGTTGTATCTTCTTCTTCTAGTGATTCATTGGTTTCTTCTTCTATATCATTTTTATTTGATGCGGGAAATATTTCCCCAACTTCCTCACTGTCATAATTCTCTATTGATTTCATTTATTCCGAATTTCTACATTCTTCATAAACTACAACATCAACGCTTTCAACAATTTTTCAAAGTCTTTTATTATAAAATTTTTACCCTTTACTTCTGGAATAATAACCAAGAACAATACCTTTGTCTACTCTAGGTTCAAACTTACCAAGTTTTTCATTAGTATTTTTGATTAAACATTTACTTCCAAAAACACTAAAGTGTTTTACAGTAGGAGGCTTACCATACCAAATTTCATGTGCAGTTTGATTGCTATTTACCCGAACATTCACTTTGTTGAGGATAGTCATAGTAGAAAATACAGCTTCACCCTAGAAGGTTGTAGGAGTTCCAGATTCATCTAGCATAGCTCAAGCCATTTTTTGAACTGTTCTATTCATCCTTTCTACCACACCATTTTGCTGTGGAGTTCTTGTGGTGGAGAATTGCCTTTTTATTCCATGTTGTTCACAAAAGTAAAATAATTCATCTGATATGAATTTTCGCCCTCGATTAGATTTGAGACATTTTATTTTTCAATTTGATTCATTTTCAACTAAAGCTTTGAAGGCTTTAAACATTTCAAATGCTTCATCTTTATGTTTTATAATACCTATCCAACACATCCTGGAAAAATCGTCAATAAAATAAATAAAGTATTCTTCTCCACGATATGACTTTTTCCTTGTTGGTCCACATAAATCAGTATGAATGAGTTCAAGAGGCTTACTTGTTGACCCTTCCTTTTCAATGAAGTGAAATTTGGTTTGATTTCTAATTTGACAAGGTTTGCATATGGTATTTTTTGGTATGTTGATATCTGGAAGATCACAAACTGCTTTGAGCCTACATGCCTTTCTTATTTGAGAAAGGCTTAGATGCCCCAATATTCTATCTCACAGCCAGTTTTCATCTGTTTTTCTTAGATAACAATGTTGTTGTCCTCCTTTGAGTATGTGTAAGTTGTTTGGAGTTCTTGTAACTTTCATCATGGTCTTTCCTATATCAATTTCACGAACGACACATCCATTTTATGGAAATTCCACTTCATTTCCTTGATAATACATTTGACTGAAAACTCAACAGTTTACCCTTTAAACCATATACATACATGACATTCTCATCTTTAACCTTTTCTTTCATGAAAACACAACATTTACCTTTAATGATAGATGGAGTGTCACTTCCAAATGAGACATTCTTTTCCTTTTCTAAAGCATTATATGAGTGAAGTTTCTCTTTATCACCCATCATGTGTTTGGACAATCCACTATCGATGTACACTGATTTTCTTGCGCTTCTGTATACAGAGTTACACCACATCTTTCTAATTGAGATTCCTTCCTTCTCCAACATTCATAATCTTCAAGACCAAAGTTGTTACAAATCGAGCATTCTATTTCATTTTCAAGAGGAGAAAAGTTATTATAGGAAATTTTATTGATTCCTGTTGCACTTCTTTGATTTCGTGCTTCTCTAGTCATGATGGTTTTGTAAGAAACACATTGAGAAGCGTTGTGTCCAAATTTATGACATGAAAAACATTGCCCATTAAAGAAGTTTCTGCGATCATAGAATCTTTTGACATTGTTTACTTGTTGGTTGTAGCTTCTAATGATATTCATCGTTGGAGTAAATTTAGTATGATTTACCTGATGAGTAGTTTTAGGCCTTTGCTAATGATTGACATATTATTCAATTATCTTTGTTGCATCAAGATAGATTCTGGTGGAGATTGATGACTTCTGTGATTGAGATGATTCTTCATTATATCCAAAACTTGTCTTTATCAAAGGAGAACACTGAATTTGATACTTTCATTTAAAGTTTCTGATTCTTTAGAAAATCTAAGATTGAGATATTTTTTCTTCTCAAGATCTTTCTTAGACCCACATTTCACATTCTAATTTTTCATTGTGCTTTTCTCTTTTAGCAAGTTGGTGTGTCAAAGTATCTATGATCATATTCTTTTCTTCTAAACAGATTTTGAGTTTAGTGATTTCTTCAAGAAAATCTTCCTCTTCTAATGCATCTAGAAAATCATTATTCTCATAGGCCATGAGAAGTCTATAATCTTGTTCTATTTCATCTTCATCACTATTGGAGAAACCATCATTGTCTTCATGCATATAATAACTCCTTCTATTCAGAACCTATTTTCTATTGCCTTTCGCATATTCCTTCCCTTTTTCATATTTATCTTTATGAGGACATTTGGAAGCATAGTGACCAACTCTACCACAAGAAAAGCATTTGAAAGGTAGTTTACCTCTGAATCTTCCAAAACCTTGTTGAAGCTTCTTGACAAAAATTACCTCATCTTCTTCTTCTAAAATGTGTCCTGATTCATGGTGATCTTCTTTCTCTTTTCCTTTTGTTGATGCTTTAAATGTAGATTCTCTCATATCTAATGGACCTCCTTTTCTCATTTCAAAAGCAGTTAGGATTCCATGGAGCTGAGTCACTGTAATAGTTTGAAGATCCTATTTTTCTACTATGGCAGACACTTTTGACTCAAATTTAGAAGAGAAAGGTCTCAAAAATTTTCTCCACTAATGTAACTTCCTTTGTCTCTTCACCCAAATTACTCATACAATTAACAGTCTCATATATACGCAAGAAGTAACTAGCAACACTCTCATCACTCTACATCTTAAGAGTTTCATACTGAATTTTGAGAGTTTGAAGCTTAACAAGTTTTACCTGAGAGTCTCCTTCGTAGTTTTGAATGATTTTTTCCCATATTTGTTTGGCTATCTTGAGTTGCATGACTTTGACAAATTCTGATTCTGACTGACTTCCCAGTAATGTATTGACAGCTTTGGAATTGGTTTTGTATAACTTCTTACCTGCAGAGTCTATAGGAATTTTTGCTAGAAATCGATATCCTCCTTCTACAATTTCCCGAACATCTACTCCAAGCGTTTGTAGATAAGCTCTCGTTCTTATTTCCGAATATACTAAGTTTTTCCCATTGAATATTGGTCATCTCATGGATCCCATGCCTTTGTAATTATTCATCCTGAAAGATCTTCCTTCAAGTGATCAAGCTTCTTCAGAAGGACCTCCTTTGATACCAATTGTTGGAAATAATACTGAGAGGGGGGTGAATTAGTATTATCTGATCAATAATTTCTCTTTTATTAAACATATTTATATACACTACTTATGGAAAGTGAACTAGTGTGTACATGCAGCTATGATTAGAGAAACTAGCGTACACCCAAAAAACTTGTGATTTAGACAATTTATCATGTGTTGATCTTGAACTAGTGCATTAGTAACTAATTAAACAGAGCAGTAAAAACAAAATAAACCATCACACATAAGCAACACACATGAATACCAAGATTTAAGGTGGAGATATAATGTGGATGAAAACCACCTATTGTTGTCGTCTCTGTCTTCTTTTAATAATAAGAAAATTTGTTTACAATCTTGTACTGGTGCAGACTCATACCAGTATGCAGGCACCCACCTGCAGAAGGCTACAACCTTCTCGCATTTTCTAGCTTCTACTGGAAGGAAGTTGCAACCCCCTAGCTCTTGTACTAGCCAATGTGATTACTAGTATGTAGGCGTCGGCCTACAGAAGGCTATGACTTTCTCTCTTCCTCCAGGGACCACATTTCATAAACTCTCAGACTGGATTCTGCTAGTACACAACAATACACATGAAGGCCTCATTTCATCAAATTTTCATACAGGACCCTTAAAGGATTTTTAAACTCAAACTCCATCAACCAACAATCAGTTAATCTAAACAATCAGATCACTATCACCAGAACACTGTGCTAAACCCAGAAACCTGCATCATCATTCAAAACTAGATGCAGCTTCAAAAATCATGCATTAGAATGTATACACTACTTTACTAAACGCAACCTCCGTGTATACACTACATCCCGTAATCAAACCTACGTATACCTTCAAGACTACTGAAACATAAAATTCCTAAATCAAGTTTGTACCAACTAGTAGTATGTTGACCATATACTATCTATTTATAGAGCTTTACACAGGCAGTAGCAGAGATCACCCTTCTCACTTATTCAATCAATCAATCATATACCAAACTTCTTATGCATTCAGTTTTAAATTCAGATCTAAGAAGACTCCATTAATAGATAGCAGTAAAACAACAAAATTGATCAGATAGATCAGTCAGATCTAAAGAAGAGTCTTTTCTTTTTTATATGCTATTTTGAAGAGTAGAACCTGCATGTACAGACACATTTGTAGAGATGAACCAATGTACAGATCTACAAATATTAACTCATAACTTCACTGCACTTTCGAACATCAAACAAACCCAGATCATGATATTTAAATAATAAAACAAGTGTACATAATCATATCTATCCCAACGAATATTAGATCATTCAATAATACATCATTTAAGGTCTCATGATCCTGATGCAACATTGAATTCAAGGTGCACAAAGTATTATAGATCAAATCACAAACATAGGCCCTGAAACATAAAATATACTTCAGATAGAAGTATTCCTTAGAAACCCATCCACTTGTCCACTTGGCCTTATGATCTTCTCCTCCTTATATAGCTTTAGGCCCTTTGTCAATACCTTGTACCAAAACCAGTTAGGACCAATACCTTGGACCAAATACCTAGGGTCAATACCTCCGACCAAATACCTTAAACCAATACCTTGGACCCAAAATACCATGGAAAAAATACCTTGGACCAAGACCTTGGTTTTCCAGCATGTACGCTCTTTTCTTCTTGTGGGAGTGCATGTGTATGTATACACTCTTTTTTTTTTTTGTGGACGAGCGTGTATATGCCATTTTGACTAAGTGGACCTGCATATACTTCTTAAATAGATTTTCAATGGCCTTTTCCTTTACCTTCTTTATTATGATCACTAGACCTTAGTTCCATCTTCCTATTCTTCTATGCCACTGCCCTGTTATCTCTGAATATACCTTCTGTATTGTGAGTTTCCTTTTACCAAAACTGGTTTGACCTGTGAGCGAGTTTCCATCAAGAACAACACTTGTACCATAATGCCAACAAAAAGAAGAAAAAATATTATATTGACATAGAGAAATTATAACGTATGGACACAATACAGGTTTGGTAATTGAAAACATACTCAGTCCTCTCCTAAAATTGGCTTCCTAATGAAAAATAATAAAATAAAAATTATAAATTTTGTAGGTAAAAGAAGAAAACTATTTTTCTAATTGTATTTTTGGTTTATCGCCTTATGGGTTTACTCAAATTTCAGGTTTAGACACTCGTTGAAAGTGGAATTAAATTCCACATTCAATGAGTACCGTTTGCACATACTTATGAGAGACCTACATCCCAAAAAATTGAAGATACATTAAAAAAACATGTTCAACAATATCTTTTAATGTATCTTCAATTTTAATTAGTATGGTTCTTCTTAGAAGTATGCCCAATAGGCACTCATTGGATGTGGAATTTTATTCCGCATCCAACAAGTGTGTACACTTGAAATTTGAATGAACCTATAAGGCAATAAACCAAAAATACAATTAAAAAAATAGTTTTCTTTTCACTACAAAATTTATAACTTTTATTTTATTATTTTTCTTTTGGAAGCCAATTTTAGGCTGAAATTTCCTCTAATGCGAGTTTCATTGTAACTTTATATTGTCAACCATTCAATTCTTAAGGATTTTTCCTAAAGGTTACCCTATTGAGATCCAAAATTCCACTAACACATAAGAATTGAGGCAGTAATCGATTTAGAAAATGAACTGCATAACCAACAAGGAGTTGAAGGGTATAAGGGAGGTGTATGCAGGTCATATACGATAGAAAACTCTTGGGTGATTTCTTTTCTTCTTATATATATATATATTATAATATATATATATATATATGATATATTATATATATATTATATATAAATATATATATAGAGAGAGAGAGAGAGAGAGAGAGAGAGAGAGAGAGAGAGAGAGAGAGAGAGAGAGGTTGTACAAGATGCACATATCTTGAAAGGTCACCATCATTTCCTTGAGATGAAATAAATGGTTGCTTTGTGTCATGGATGTTTGGGCCATATATTGTTTAGTCATGAATTCTAGTGATACATTATTCAATCCAATCACATTTCATTCTTTTCATCTTACAATCCATATAATATGGGTTGATCATGGTTCATATCTTTTAACATGTTGTGAAATTATCTCATCCCATGTGTGATCTGAATTGGATCCTCAAACAATTCCATGATTGTTAAGAATGAATGACAGACTTTGAGAAATCTTATAACTATCAGAAATAACCTCTGAATAATGGTAATTTGCAGCCATCATGGGGCAACGAGGACCTTCGGTTAAAGCGCGCTAACTGTTGGCCCATGGAGATTGTGCATGGCACAAAAATGGTAGTTGGGAGGCGCTAATCGCACATTGCTGGGAAAAACCCCTCAAGAAGGAAAATCCCCAAGTGCTTGGTCACAAGGGAAACTAGAAAACCATGGCAAAGCACTAAAACTAATAGGGCGTGTCCCATGCTCAAAACCAACAGAATATCGGAGGCAATTTGGGCAGTAAGTGGATTTGGCTGAGGACCCAACGATTCCATACAATGAGTGATGTGTGTCCAACGGGGAGAGAGAGAAACCACTTACATGTTGGACTAATGATCAACCAACTGAACTGTGTGATAGAAGAGAATATTGTAGGATCTAGGGGCTCCAAATCAAATGGCGGAGGTTCAACGCGATGGATGACCGGACCCAGGGAGAAATAAGCTACGACACATAAAGATTTCAAGTCTGATTTGACCAATTAATCGACAGAAGGATCCATTTGATAGGCATTTGGAAAATAACATAAAAAACGATCGTTCAGGAAGAACTGACACTTAGTTTGCAAGGAGACAAGTGGCCACTTCTTTGCGAAGCATTATGCAACAACGATGATGCAGGGCAAAGGAGTCCCAGTGAACAGAGGTAGGCGATTCAGAGAGCTAGGAAGAGGAAGTGAATAAGCAAAGTAATGAACTGGCTTTAAAGCCACGAGCTGATAGAGACAAGACAGAGAGACAGTGAGGTAGAGAAGCGGTGAACAAGCCAAAGGCCCATAGACACAGAAAGAAAGGAAAAATTGCAAAGAACAGAGAAGCAGAGCTGACCATTAGAGTAAGGGTAGTATCAGGCAGACAGAGACCAATTAAGGTCGAAATTAAGTAATGGGATTCTATGAACTCTAAGGACTTGGTAATTCCAAGTGCCATCCTACTAATCATCCTCTGTCAACTGAGACTCAGATTGAGCTCTTTGTTGTAAGAATTTGCTTTAAAAACATAATAAAAAGACCACCACTGAAATCTAGACCAGGAGATGTAGCCCAGGAGGATTAGGTGAACTCCTTATTAAATTTTGTTGTGTTTCTGTTTTGTTTACTGTGATCTCTTACTATTTCAAGTGTCTGTTTATTTTTGCAATCTTATTGATCCATTGCCTAATATAACGTAGACACACAGACCATTACATGAGTGTGTAATACCTTCAATAATTTCCTTAGGTCATCTAGGGGTGATTTCAGATCAAGTGGTATCAGAGTTATAGCTTGTTAAGGTTAGACAAGCTTGTGTTGGATTTAGCTGTTGAATGCTAACTAGATCAAAGCTCAAATTAGGAGAAGGAGAGTTGGTCAAAACTAATCCTAAAATTGCAAGAGTCTATCCTCAGAAGACAATGTCCAAGGAAGGTTCTGTGGGGCTAGACCCTCAATTTATAAATAGTTTCCTGGCCATAAGGTCCATGGTAGAGGAAATGTATAAGGACTTTAGAAAACATAAAGATGAAGATTCATCAGGATCCAAACAGGATAAAGGAGAAGAAGAGTCTCTCCTCCATGACCACTCAAAAGGCAAAGGGAAACAAGAAAACTTTCTCACACCTCCTAATAGCCCTGAACATAAAAAGAAGACATCTTTGATTAAACTAGATGTTAAATTTGATTTACAAATATATCATGGAGATTTGAATGAAAAAAAGTTGGACAATTGGATCAGACAAATTGATGTTTATTGCAAAGTGTAGAGTATTGATTCAAACAAGAGAAAGATTTAGTTGGCCAGCCTACACCTTGGGGGAACTGCCTTGGTTTGGTGGGAAGGCAGGACCCAAGCTGACATGAAGAGACATGGCAAAACTCTTTCTGTCTAGAGTGAATTTGTTGCTGCAATAAAAAAGAAATTCTATCCACTGGCCTACATGCAGCAAGCCACGATGAGTTTGAAAACTCTTTGACAATTGAAAGGGCAAAGTGTACCAAGTTACACCTAAGAATTTAGGAAGAGAGCTTTGATTCTAGGAATATCATTAGACTCACATGAGACTCTATTGAAGTACATCGTTGGTCTACACAGCTACATGAGGCACACTATCCTCATGTTTAATCCCACTAGTATATATGAGGTATCTGTTCAAGCTACACATCTAGAAGCTAGAGGAAAGAGTGGGAACCCGGAAGTTGGGGGATAATCCCAACCCACTACAAGCAATAATAAGGAGAGAAGAAAACAAAAATGGAAAGCAAGGAAGGCCAACACTACACAGAAAAGAAAGTCCTCATGCACTCATTGTAAGAAGGATGGGCATGATGATGAGCACTTTTGGATTCTGCATCCAGAGCTAAGACCTAAGAAGTTTGAGGGAAAGAAGAAGAAGATTGTTAAAGCTATTCAAAAAGATTTGGGATCGGACTCAGGAGATGAAACAACCATTGCAACCACAGGTATAAAAGGTAAGAATTATGAAGCATCTACTAGTAATTTTGCACAATCTACTATTGGTGAAGAAAATGAGAGAAAAATATATGAGCTTTTCCATATTTGAGTTATTTCCAAACATCAAAAGATTGATACTTTGTTTGATAGTGGCTCACAAGTAAATTTAATTTCTGGAGCAATTGTAAAAAAGTTAGGATTACTGACTACACCTCACAAGAAACCATACCCATTAGGTCTGTTAAGTGATAAAGCACAACTATAAGTGAATAGACAATACAAACTCAAGTTTTCTTTTGGGTCAGCATTTGTAGATGAGGTTGAGTTAGATATAATTCCTATGGATATATATGGAATTGTTTTAGGAAGTCCTTACTTGTATGACATAAATGATATTTTCTATAGAGCTGAGAACAAGTATCTACTCATTAAAGATGGAATTGAATATTTTGTAAGAGCTCATAAGCTCAAGAATAATTATACTCTCATAAACTTAAAACATATGAAATGAATTGTAAATTCATGCACACAATTTTTACTGATGGATGTAAAGGAAAAGAAACATGATAAAACTAATGTATTTGAGGGTTGTGGTGCTAGACAACAAGTTGATTTAGAAAAAGTTGTTTCAGAGTATGATATCTTGTTTCAAGAACCTGAAGGTCTGCCACCAAAAAGGAAATAGTGCATGATATTAATTTGGGGCAAGATGCTCCATTTCCTACCATTGGAATGTACAGGTTGTCTGCTTTAGAGAATGCAAAAATCAAGAAGTAGGTGCAGGGGTTTCTTGAGATGGGGTTCATCAGACCTAGCGCATCACCATGCGGATCTCCAATCATTTTGGTGAGAGAGAAAGATGGCTCGTGGAGAATGTGCATTGATTACCGAGCACTGAATACGATAACAATAAAAAATCGTTATCCCCTTCCTCACATACATGATCTATTAGATCAATTGAAAGAAGTTGTTTATTTTTCCAAGTTAGACTTGCATAGTGGATATCATTAGGCTAGAGTTGCAGAACAAGATGCATGTAAGATTGCTTTCAAAACAAGGCAGGGATTGTATGAATGGCTGGTTATGCCTTTTGGCTTAACTAATGCTCCTGCTACTTTCATGAGAATAATGAATGATGTAATCAAACCTTTTCTTGATTATGTTGTTATTGTATATCTGGATGACATTCTGATATTTATCAAAACATGGGAAGAACATTTAAAGTGTGTCAAGAAAACACTAGATGTTTTGAAAAGAGAAAAAAAATATGTTAAACTCTCAAAATGTGAATTTGAAAAAACATCTTTCAATTATTTGGGACATATAGTAGGGAGTGGTGAATTGAAGATATATCCCTCTAATGTGGCAATCATTGAGAACTAGCCTAAACCCAAATCTGCTACAGAGGTTAGGAGCTTATTAAGAGAAACACAATATTGGAGAAAGTTCATTTCTAACTTTTCCTTAATAGCAGCTCCCTTACATGCTTTAACATGATTGAACAAGGTGTTTCAATGGGGAGGAAAACAACAAAAAGCCTTCAAAACCTTGAAAGAAAATATTACTACAACCCCAGTACTAGCACTACCAGATCTTCAAAGATCGTTTGAGATCCAAACGGATGCCAATGACCATGCCATGCGAGCAGTGTCGATATAACACGGTAAACCCATATGTTATCATTCTGAGACATTTAATTCTGCAGTAGTTAACTATTCCAGATATGATAAAGAATTGTATGCAATAGTACAGAGTGTGAAAAAATGGAAACATTACTTAATGGGCAAGGAAACAGTTATACATACTGATCATCAACCACTTTAATATGTACACTCCCAAACTAAGTTCCAGCAATCAAGACACTATAAATGGATGGGTTTTCTACAATAGTTTCATTTAGTCATCAGATATAAAAAGGGCATACACAATAAAGTTGAAGATATGTTATCGAAACCCATTATAAATGCATCTACTATACTTGAGCATAATTCTGTGTTACATGAGAGCTACATTGAACAATATGCATAAGATATAGACTTTAAAGTTGTATATGCAAATTTAAGTGAAGGAAAATGAGTAGAAGAATTAGGTTATCATATTAAGGACCGACTCCTATATCATTGTGGGAAGCTATGCATTCCACAAATTGAAAGAGTAAAGATAGTTCGAGAATCATACACTTCTCTAATATCAGGTTGCTTTGGGGTATGTAAAACATTGGCACAACTGCAAAGATTTTGTTATTGGCCAAAAATGAACAACACAGTTTCTAGATATTTAAGAGGGTGTACTATGTGTGCTAAAAGAAAGCACAACAATAGAAAACTAGGCTTGTACACATCATTACCGGTTCCTTCTCATCCTTGGGAAAGTGTTTCCATGGACTTTGTTGGAGGACTGTCTAAATATAGGAAAGGTCATGATTATTTATATATTATTGTGCATAGGTTCAACAAAATGTGTATTTTGGTACCTTGTAATAAACATATTACAGTTGAACAGACTGCAAAACCGTTCTTTCAACATGTATGGGTTCATTTTGGATTACCTACTTCCATTATATCTGACCGAGACACCAGATTTGTGTGGAAGTTTTGGTCAAGTCTGTTGGGTTGTGTTATATTCTTTCCACATAGTTAAGAGGGGGTTTGTGGGGTACCTATAACCCCACTTTATGGGGTCCGGGGCAGCGCCCCGGAAAATTTTGGTTTTGGACCCTATGTTAGGTTGGGCGGACCCACTATGGTTTTGTGCATGATTTTCGCACATGTTTTTGAACGCGATGGTTTTTGGTCCAAGTTTTGGACGCGATGGTTTTCAGTCCATGGTATTGGATGCCTCGGTAGTATAAATATGTATTGTAACATTGAAAGGAATATAATGAAAAATCAAGCTGGTAGTCCCGGTTTTGGGATCCAGTGGGAAATCTCTGTGTGTATGTGTTTTATGTGTGATGCTCTCGCATTTTTATTTTTCTGTGATTTAGAATTCGTATGCAGGTAATTTCTATAAAGGGTTAAAACCTGCATTTGGTATCAGAGCTATTTTGGCTTCAAGGGGATGCCTTTGTTGCTGAGGGGTTTCGCTCGGGCTTGTAGTAGACCCTGTTCAGTGGGAGATCTGTCGATTCTAGTGGTGAAATAAGATGGCGAGCAACGAAACGATAGAGATTGAGAAGTTCAATGGTCAGAGTTTTGAGTTGTGGAAACTCAAGATGGAGGATCTATTGGTGGATAAAGATCAGTGGATCACGGTAGATCCGGGTACTAAACCAATGGGTTTGACTGATGAAGAATGGAAGAAGTTGGATCGGAAGGAAAAGAGCACAATATGATTGTGTGTCTCAGATTCAATATTGTTGAATGTATCAGGGGAAGCTACGATGAAGGCTTTGTGGGACAAGTTAGGGACTTTGTACTAATCTAAGTCTCTGGTGAATAATATGTTCCTGCGTAAAAAGCTGTATAACCTGAGGATGAAACATGGAGACTCGGTGACAGAGCATTTGAATGCCTTTAATACTGTGGTAAGTCAGTTATCATTTGTTGATATTAAAATTTCAGATGGAGATAAGTGCATTAGTTTGTTGTGTTCTCTACCAGATTCGTGGGATAGTCTGGTTATTGCAATAGGTAGCAATGCGACTGCTTTGGAGTTTGATGAAATAGTCTCAGCCTTGCTAACAGAAGAGATGAGACGGAAAAATATGGACAACAAGAATGATGATGCCTTTTC
Organism: Pinus taeda; assembly: GCA_000404065.3. Lineage (NCBI taxonomy): Eukaryota > Viridiplantae > Streptophyta > Pinopsida > Pinales > Pinaceae > Pinus > Pinus taeda. The sequence continues at coordinate 108,346 of APFE030785181.1, forward strand.
TGTACAAGGACGGTCCCAGAACAGAAACAAAAATAAGTCATCGAGTGGGAAATCTAAATCTAGAGGGAGATCTAAATCTCCAGGGAAACCTACAAAGGTGGTGTGGTGGAAATGCGGAAAGGAAGGGCACTTCAAAAGGGAGTGTAAATCTAAAGCTCCTGATAAAGGAAAGGGATCTGATGATGCTCCTTCTGCAGAGGCGAAAACCACCTCAGATGAAGGTGGGGATGTGTACTTGGGTTCTTCAAGTACACATGTAAATCATGAGGCATGGTTAATTGACTCAGGTGCATCCTTTCACTTCACTCCCCATAGAGAGTGGTTATGCGAGTATGAGAAATACGATGGTGGTGATGTCTTCTTAGGAGATGGTAGGAAGGCTAGAATCATTGGTCGTGGAAAAGTAAAGTTGAAGTTGCAAGGTGGAAGGGTCAGAACCCTTCCGGGTGTTCTGCATATTCCTGCACTGGCCAGAAATCTGACTTCTGTAAGCAAGTTGGATGATGCAGGTGTAAAGACAGTGTTCGAGAAGGATACCTGCAAGATGGTTCGAGGAGCACTGGTATTGATGCGGGGAGTTCGGATTTGAACTCTGTACAAGCTGCAAGGTAGCACTGTTGTTGACGGGTGCAATAGTTCTATGGTTCCTGAAAATGGAGCAGAAAATCTAGTGGTCTCTGGAGAGAAGACCATGTTGTGGCATCAAAGGCTTGGACATATTGGTGAGAAGGGCCTTCGAATACTTCATGGTAAAGGTATGGTAGAAGGTATGAGTAATATCTCTCTGGA
>APFE030785181.1:115439-200715 GCA_000404065.3 Pinus taeda
ACTACAAAGGCAGAATACATGGCAGCCACTCATGCAAGCAAGGAAGCAGTTTGGTTGCAGGGATTGTGTTCAAGTATGGGGTTAGTACAGGGAGCTATAAGGATAGACTATGACAGCCAAAGTGCAATTTTCTTGGCAAAGAACCCTGCTTATCATTCAAAGACAAAGCACATTGATGTTCAGTATCACTTTGTGAGCGATATGATAGAAGACAAAAAGGTGTTGCTGGTAAAGGTGGACACTTTGAAGAATACTGCAGATGCATTGACAAAATCTGTGAGCTCTGAGAAGTTCTCTTGGTGTAGAGAAACAATGGGTGTTTCAGGGCTGGAAAAGTGACTAAGCTCTCCTATGGCCCCCTGTGGAAAGAAAACAACAAGTGGGAGATTGTTGGGTTGTGTTATATTCTTTCCACATAGTTAAGAGGGGGTTTGTGGGGTACCCGTAACCCCACTTTATGGGGTCCGGGGCAGTGCCTCGAAAAATTTTGGTTTTGGACCTTATGTTAGGTTGGGCAGACCCACCTATGGTTTTGTGCATGATTTTCACACATGTTTTTTGGACGCGATGGTCTTTCGGTCCATGGTATTGGATGCTTCAGCATGTATAAATATGTATTGTAACATTGAAAGGAACATAATGAAAAATCAAGCTGGTAGTCCCGGTTTTGGGATCCAGTGGGAAATCTCTGTGTATATGTGTTTTATGTGTGATGCTCTCGCATTTTTATTTTTCTGTGATTTAGAATTCGTATGCAAGTAATTTATGTACGGGGTTAAAACCTATAAAGTCTGTGGGAACTAATGGACACCAAAGTAAAGAAAAGCACAAATTTCCATCCACAAACCGATGGCTAAACAAAAGTAGTGAACAGGAAAGTGATCCAGTTTCTCAAGGGATATTGCAGCAAGCATCCTAAACTTTGGGATGAACATTTGTGTTATGTACAACATGCTTACAGCCGAGCCAAACATTCTTCCACACATAGATCTCCTTTTGAGACCTATTTTGGTTTCACACCAAGGTCTCCCTTGGATTTTGTCTTTGGTAAGGACACAACAATTGAGGGACACAAAAATGCGGACAAGGCAACTAGGTTCATTGAACAAATCCATGACATCCATCAAGAAGTACAAGAATAGTTGGAAAATAGCCAGGCCAAATGCAAGGCAAGGCATGACAAGCATCGGATGGAGAATAGTTTCCAAGTTGGTGATCAAGTCTGGATGTATATCAGCAAGGAAAGGATGCAAGGTGAAGGTAAAAAGCTGAAACCAATAAGGTATGGACCTTTTAGGATCCTTGAGAAAATTTGTGAGAATTATTTTTGCCTTGATTTGCCAGCTTATATGCACATCTACTCAGTCGTCAATGCAGACAGCTTGAGACTATTTGAACCTTCGTTAATTGAAGATCATGAAGAGCAGAGTCAATTTCCTTTTATTGATGACCTGTTACCTCAATATCTTAATGAATTGCAGGAAGACACATTTCTGGACCGGAAGGTGAGAACGACACATAGGGGAGATGTTGAGTACCTCAGAATTGGGCTAAGGGGTTCAAAGCCAAGCAGTGAAAAATGGATAGAGATTATATAGGTGAGAAAGTTGTATCCTCACTTAGTCGATGCTTAAAAATCAACTTTTTGTGGTCCAAAATCTTTTTCAGTGGGAAGGTCGTGATCCGAATTGGATCCTCAAACAATTTTATGATTGTTAAGAATGAATGACAAAGTTTGAGAAATGTTATAGCTATCAGAAATAACCTCTAAATAATGGTAATTTACAGCCAGCACGGAGCAACGAGGACCTTCGGTCAAAGCGCGCTGACCATTGGCCCATGGATACTATGCATGGCGCAAAAATGGTAGTTGGGAAGCTCAAACCCATAAATGGAGGTTGTTTTTGATACACATATCAATGGGAAAAACCCCTTGAGAAGGAAATGTCCCGAGCACTCGGTCATAAGGGAAACCATAAAACCATGGGAAAGCGCTAAAACCGACAAGACGAGTCCCGTGCTCAAAACCGGCAGAATATTGTAGGCATTTCGAGCGGTAAGTGGATTTCGCCAAGGACCCAGTCATTCCATACACTAAGTGATGTGTGTCCAATCGGGAGAAAGAGAAACAGTTACATCACGGACTAACGGTCGAACAAATCAACTGTGCGATATATGTGAAGATCGTAGGATCTGGGGGCTCCAGATCAAATGGCAGAGGTTCAACCTGATGGATGACCCGACCCGAGGGAGAAATAAGCTACGACACATAAAGATTTGAAGTCTGATTTGACCAATGGATTGACAGAAGGATCCATTTCATAGGCATCTGGGAAATAACAGAAAAAACGACCGTTCAAGAAGAACTGACACTCAGTTCACAAGGAAATAGGTATCCACCTCTTTGCAAAGCATTACGCAGCAATGATGATGTAGGGCAGAGGAGTCCCAGCTAACACAGGCAGGCGATTCAGAGTGCCGAGAAGACAAAGTGAACAATCAAAGAATCAAACTGGCTTTAAAGCCATGAGCTGATAGAGACAAGACATAGAGATAGTGAGGCAGAGAAGCAGTGAAGAAGCTGAAGGCCGAGAGACAAAGAAGAAAGGCCAAATTGCAGAGAACAAAGAAGATGAGCTGACCATCAGAGTAAGGGCATCATCAAGCAGACAGAGACCAATTGAGGTCGAAATTCAGTAAGGGGAGTCTATGAACTTTAAGGACTTGGGAATTCCAAGTGCCATCCTACTGATCATCCTCTGTCAAGTGAGACTCAGATTGAGCTCCTTATTGTAAGACTCTACTTTAAAAACATAATAAAAAGGCCACCACTGAAAGCTAGAATATGAGACAGAGCCCAGGAAGATTGGGTGAACTCCTTATTAAATTTTGTTGTGTTTCTTTTTTGCTTACTGTGATCTCTTTCTCTTTCAACTTTCTATTTATTTTGCAATCTTATCAATCCATTGCCTAAGATAACATAGACACACACACCAGCACATGGGTCTGTAATACCTTCATTAATTTCCTGAGGTCATCTAGGGGTGATTTCACATCAATGTGCATTTTGAAATCATATGATATATTTATGTAAGTGTATGTTTTAATTAATTTCCATCTCATATGTGTGCACTTGATCATGTTAAAGTTGGATTAGAGTTCAATTTTAGGAAACTTGGAAGAATGTCTTTGCATGAGACATGACAATCCCTTTTCCAGGCATTATGAACTCCATAATATTTATCATTGAGATATTTATTTGTAGTACTCCATTTTATAAGAGGAATATACATGCATAAATGATATTTTCCTTGTGTTAAAAATATGAGTTGAAGCTTAAGTATATAATTAAACCATGAAAATGACTAACCCTAAAAAAAATGATTTCCATTGTACATATATAAGTAATTACTTATGTCTAGGCTTGAGTTTATGGATATAGAGCATGCAGGTTATGTTATCCAAATTTTCATATTACAAAAAAAAAATTAGTACAAGATGGTAATAGAGTGCAACATCTATCACTTCAATCTTATCCTTGAAAACAATTATAGGAGTTGTAAGAGATTGTAGGGAATTAATGAGTAATGATGTGTAATTATCTAATATCCCATGCATTTTGAAGCCATATCACAGGTGTTTGTGTTTGTTATAATTATTTTCCATCTCACATGTATTCGCTTGATGATATTTAATTTTAATTTGAGTTCAATTAAAATTATAGGAAACTAGGAAAGACGTATTTATGTGAAATATGCTACTACCCTATGAAGGCATTATAAATTATATGGTATTTATCAATTAAAGGTTCATTCATAATTCTCCACTTAATATTAACAATATAAATGAACCCTTGAAGTGAATCATACCAAAGAAATGAATGAAATTATACATGTGTATGTATTTGGTTATGCTGAGGGTTGATTTTATGTAAATGGAACTTTGAGGCGAGATCTCCTCATGGAATGTGAAGACTCATTGAGTTGTTATTTTTTTTGTTATCTAAACATCGCCTTCTAAAAAAATATGACTACAAGTTATCAATTGAGTCTAACATCATCACTTGCACCCAGCCTTGGAAATACTTATGGAAATTGTAAGAGAGTATAAGACATTAATAGAGAAATAATTTGATCATTGATTTGAGAATCACATAGTAGGGTGAATATAAAAATTTAATACGTACAATGTTGAAGGATTTAACTCATTTGACATTTTAACCCAAATCAAGGAAACCATCGTAGTAAATCACTATATTCCAAGGTTGTAGTAAATCACTATATTCCTAATTGGTGATAAAAAATAAATACTGCAAAACATGTGGTCCTAAAATCAAATATGTAGATATATTTGATAAGGATAAAGTAATTTTTTTAATTCTAATTAATAATTTCGTTCCTCGATTTTATAGGATTCAAATGTCATAAAAGCCAGTAAGAAAATATAAATATTTAAATGACATGTTTAAGTTACATACATCTTAGTGAAACAAATAAGGTATAAAAAAACCCTTATTTACGAATCATTATACCGAAAAAGCACATAATAACATTGATAATCTCTAGACCTAAAAAAAAATTACAAATAAAAGAGTAAGAAGAAAAATAAAATCAGAAAAATAAGAAATGTATTCATTATATCTCCTTCTAGTACTATAAAGGTGATGGTTTAGTGACTTATCACTTTTTTCCATAAAAATAAATAACGAAGTTTTCAATTGAGTTTAGTGACTTATCACTTTTTTCCATAAAAATAAATAACGAAGTTTTCAATTGAGATGCTATGTATTTTGATGTTGTTTATAAAATGTCAAAAATCTAGTTGGTTTCCAATTTTAACTGACCAGAGTAACAATTTGTTTTTTTTAAACCAAATTTTAAAATATTTTTTTATTGCCTATGCTCTTGTTTATCAAACTTTAAAATATTGAATGTAGAAAGGTTGGCAAGTCTGATACGTTCAACAATGGCAGACTTGGGATTTCTATCGCGTCCACTGTTTTACCTGTTTCATTTTGCAAATTGGCTGAAAAGAAGAAAAAATATTATACTGACATTGAGAAATTATAACGTATGGCAATAATACAGGTTTGGTAACTGAAAACATACCCTGTCCTCTTCTAAAATTGTAATAGATGGAGTAAAACGCACACGACTGCGTCCAAAGAAAAACTACAGGAATATTAAAACTTCCTTGCAACATCCGGAACCCAGAGAAGCAAGGAATCGTAAACAATGCAATATATATTGTTGCCTTGAGTGTTCAGCCTCTCTATGAGATTTGCTAATGTGAGTCCTCCCATCTTTCATAACATATCGAGGGCCATGTCCCCGCCATTGAACCGGTCAAAATCCACAGGAAGTTCGTATGAGATTGTTTCGAACTTAACTTTGAGGAGTTTGACGTCCCAGGCAATGTAGTTTATACGAAAACTGACACTGCGATGGAAATGGATGAAACTGTAAAAGCACTGTTTCTCGGTGGAATCTTTGCTTAAAGACAACAAATATTGCAAAAGCGCTAACGTAATTTCATGAAGAAAGTAGCAATATGGGAAGTCAGAGAACTATGATCCTGAAAAGCCATTACTGCAATCTTAGTCAAGGAATAGTGTGTATGTCTCGCGCACCTAGAGACGACAAAAAGGGGTCCTAGCTGTCACAAAATTCACATCATATCCGAACGTTGTCGGTTTCCACCCGTCCTACATACAGTAAGATATAAATGAAAAAATAAAAGATTAACCGCAGTGGTCCTAAAATTCTGATAACGTTTATTGAGGTTTTAGTTAATAATATTTTTGATAGCCATAGTTTAACCATTATGTTTTTTTGCTTTGAAAGTTATGGAAATTTTGGTTATATTTCGAAAAAATTTGGTACATATTTTTGTAAAGCCGAGTAAAAGCTGTCAAACTTCATAATTTTAGGTGCTCGTTTTTTATGGAACTGAATCCATTTCCACCATTAAAAACATGATCAAACAGTGTATCTACAAGATTTTTTGAATTTTTTGCCCCGATTTCCACCATTTTTGGCCATCGAGGCAATTCCTGAGCCTAGACAACTCCCTTTTGATAACATTTATTTTATAATTTAGATTTTAAATTCATTTTAATTATGAATCGCTCTATTGTCCAGAGGTATCAAATTATTTAAGATGCTAATTTCTTTTAGATGTAAATTTGACCAGAGGTTTGATGTTGAAAGATTTTATTTCATTTCAACCATAAATAAATAACAATAACTTAGAGATTCCATCTGAGGCATAGATAATATATTTCAGTTTCCATATTAATTTTATATCAATTACACAGTGTTAGAGTACTTGAAAGTTACAAAAAAAAAACTATTTTGTGTGAGGAAAATATGCAATTCCTTTGGTATTTCATATGGAGTTCATATCACATGTATAAATGAGATTATTAATATTATTTAATGTGTAATTTATTTTATATTGAATTGAGATGTAATATTTAAACAAAAATAAAATTGTGTATGAGTTATTAATAAAATATTTTAAAGTCCATTTAAAATAACATAATTTTATATAAAGAAAACATGGAAATAACGCTTACTTTGGAAAATAGGTAAGATTGGTTTGTTGAGTGGATTGGAGAGTTGAGATATTTTCTCAAGAGCAATCCCTCATTTTTGAAATGGTTGGATCTCATTAATACAATAAATACATGATGTATTTGAGTAATTAAGTGTAATAGAAAATATATTTGTTTGTGTGTGCACACATCTCACTATTCTTCTTCTTGGTATCATAGCTTAGGAAAATGTGAGGGGAATGTGTTCAATCTTAGGCTAGGAAACACAAGCCATTGGCTTTAGTGTCATGGCAGAGAAGGAGAATTGTTTGAGGAATTTTAATCTCAGTCCATGTGATGTCATTGTTGAAGTGGTTATTTGTGTTCTTTGATTATGGACCAGAGGCGAAACATCTAGATTGTGGTGATCGATCTCAAATCCCTTTCTCATTCATAGCTCATAGAGATATTTTGTTTTCTGCACAAACATTGGTGGTGTGGCCCAAATTGATGTTTGGTTAAATTGAGGGCACAACATATATGTTGGAGTTTGTTCCTACATAGAGCTAGACACCACTCCCATACTTCGGTGTTCAACCAATGGAAAGTATTGGGGGGCATATCAGCCATTAGATTTGTGACAAGAGTAATCTATCTTACGTGTACGCAGAGTGTTGGCGAGATTTTCAAAGTGGTTAAAGTGAAGAATGGTCATAAGGTAAAGTTGTGGCTTCTTATTAGTTTGCTGTGGTATTCAATGAATCTGATATTGTTTTGAAGAACGACCGCAAGGCCATGTGGGGTTTTCCTTTGGAATTCATAGAAAATCAAGGTGGGGTCTTCCTTCAAGTCATTGACATTTCCCAACGTGTATGCTGAAAATGCAGCAAGAAATTCCTAAATTAATTTTTCCATTGAATTAAATTAGGAGAAAAATGTAATTCCACATCACAAGACAACTTGTATGAGTTATCTGAGTTAATTTGACTTTGTTGGTTTAGTTAATTCAAGTTGTAGGTCTAACTTGAGTCATGTAGAGTGTCTCCTACTTTATAGGAGCATTGATTGAGTTTATGTGGAGTTGTAATTAATTAATTCAACTTATCTGAGTTAAAGTCAGTTAAACTAGTTCCATCTAATGGAGGAAGTAGCAGGAGGTTAGATAGTGGGATGATGCTTCATGTGTTCAACCAGTTAACTGATAATTCAGTCATAAATACCTGATGCATGTCAGATTTGAGAGTTACCAAGTTGATATTGGAGTTCAGGGGAAGTGTACTATCAGTTGTATAACTATCCAAATTGTATAGATGGTGCATGCAGTCAGGGGAAGAGCTTAAAGAACTGTGCAATCCAATGGAGGAAAATTCCTATTAAATAGGGGCCTAATTCCTCATTAAACAGTGTAAGGAAATAGGGACTCGGGAAAGAAAAACATTGGTTAAGTAGTAGCCTAGGCCTATCTATGAATCAATGAGAAATATAGAAATAGTTCAGAGGTTGCTAGGGCTTGAGAAAAGCATTGTAATATTCTCATATTTTGTCATAATGCAATATACATATAGAAGGGGTTTGTAACTGTGGTTTTCCCTAGGAAATCATTGTGTAATGTGTTAGTTGAATTCATTCTCTTGTATGCTTCATGATTTCTCAATTGATTATTGTCTCCGCTGATCAGTAGAATAGATTCAAGTCTTTTGTTTTAGAGAATTACATAAGAAGTTTGATTCTACAAGGAATTTCTAGATGGTATCAGAGCGGGAACCACTATCGGAGCAGGATTCACATTAGACCAAGAATTTTGAATTGCAGATTGATGGAGCTTTTGTCAAGGGAGATCTAAGTGACCCTATGTGGGAATGTCTTAATGGAGCAAAAGGGCTGCTAGTGGGCAGATCAATGAGCCAATGTTTAATGGCACAAAGAGGAGTTTTGATCTTTGATATTGGTAGATTGAGGGGAAGAGAGATTTCCCACATGGAGATCGAGACTCTAAGGAATTCTAGTTGCAAAGGGAGCATCCCTATGGAAGCTAGTACTTCACGATCTGGGGAGATCAAACTCATTATTGCAGTAGCAGTGCAGAAGCAACAATAGAGTAGTAGCAACAACAGTATAAGAAGATCAAATTTAGCTCATGCATGCAAAGCTCTAAGGAGTAAGGAAAAGACTATAGATTTGCTGGTTGAGAGGGAGCATGCTAAACATCTCAACATGCAGCTTCAAAAGAAGCCCGAGAAAGTTGTGGAGCAGCCACAAATGGAGAAGCAGATAGGAGGAATATATGAGAGATCCACTCAAGAAGAGACCTCTAGTAGGAGGAGAGTTCTAGCTAAACTAGAAGAGGGATAACATGTAGCCATATCTTTAGGTGTGATGTGGGATGATATGAAGCCATAATCCCAAGAGCTGTAGGAATTTGGGTAGGGTCCATTCAGGTGTTTTTGTCTCATGGATCATTACCTTGCTAAAGGGGGCCACAATATTCAGCAGTAGGAGAATCAATATCAATCATATACTGAGTAGTGCAAAGAAGTGTTGACATCAGAGAAGGAGGCTCAGTAGCAGAGTCAACAAAAACACAATTTTCCCAGTAGATAGGGATCAATGTCAGTTAGATATTGAGGAGTGCAAAGCAGAGTTGACAGTAGAGTAGGAGGCTCAGTAGCAGAGGAAACAACAAGACAATTTTCCTAGTAGACAATTGCAAACAAAGTTGATTCGATTTTTTTTTTTATGCTTTTCAATAATGTAGATGTTGCAATAGAAACAACAATAGTAAGAGGTGTTGTGTGCAATAAACTCCAAAGTTGTTGGATCGGGGTATATCTGAATCCCTTTATTGCTAAGAGGAAGTGTTGAAAATGCAACAAGAAATTCCTAAACTAATTTTTTCCTTGAATTAAATTAGGATAAAAATTGTAATTCCACATCATAAGATAGCTTATATGAGTTAACTAAGTTAATTTGACTTAATCAGTGAAGTTAATTCAAGTTCCGGGTCTAACTTGAGCCATGTAGAGCGTATCCTAGTTTATAGGAGCGCTGGTTGAGTTTATTTTGAGTTTTAATTAATTAATTTACTTTATCTAAGTTAAAGTTAGTTAAACTAGTTCATATTGATGGTCGAACTATTAGCAAGTCAGACAATGAGGTGTTGCTTCGTGTGCTCAAACAGTTAACTAATAATACAGTCATAAATAGCTCATGGATGTCAGGTATGTCAGTTACCCAATTGATATTGGAGTTCAAGGGTAATGTACTATCAGTGGTATAATTATCCAAATTGTACAGATGGCACATGCAGTCAAAGGAAGATCCTAAAGGAACTGCACAATCCAATGGAGTAAAATTCCTTTTAAAAAGGGGCCTAATTCCTCATTGAATAGTACAATGAAATAGGGACTTGGGCAAGAAAAAAATTAGTTAAGTATTGGGATATGCATGTTTAGGAAGCAATGAGGCAGATAGAGATAGTGCAGAGGTTTCTTGGGCTTGACCAAAGAATTGTAATCTTCTCATAGTTTATGACTAATTCAATATACAGATAGGAGGGTGTTGAAATATGGCAACAAGAATATTCCAATTTAATTTCTCCTTGAATTAAATTGTAAATTAAAATCGAATTTAGTCTTAACAGCTACTTGGAAATAATTAATTAATTTATTTTAAATTAATTAGTTGGAGAGATTAAAGTTACAAGTATTTCTGAAGTCATGCAAGAGTTATCCCTTAAATTAAGGAGATAATATTGAGTCATATTTGAGTTGTAATTAGTTAACTCAATTTAATGAGTTAAGTCGAGTTAAATTAGTTCCAAATTGTTTGAGGAATAAATAGTGAGTTAATAGTCAGTTGATGCATTAATGCACTCAACTAGTGCTACTCCAGTTAACTGAAGATTCCCTCATCAGAAACGCATGCATGTCTATTCTGAGAAAGACACAGTTCAGATTAAAGTCCAAGGATAGTGTACTATCAGTTGCATGTGTTTTCTCATGGAAAAAACTCATGCATGCAATCAAGGATTCATCCTTGAGGATTGCACAGTTTTGATGGCTTGGTTTTCCACTTGGTAATAGGCTAATCATCCACAAGGAACAATGCAAGGAAATAGGAGCTTGGATGGCAAAGAGGAAGGCTGGAGAGAAGCCAAGATTGTCTATGAGAAGCTGTGAGGATTGTACTGAGAGATGGCTAGTTATGAGAGCTAAGGATTTGTATAATTCCTATGTATTTCCACCATGTATGGTAATACAATAGTGTGGGGGTCTTAGCTAAGGCTTTCCCCAAAGTTTTTCATGTGTATTGTGCCATTGATTCTTCTTCTTTTGGTTATATTGTTCAACTCGATATTTAAGTTTATACAAATTGATAGTAGGAGTAGGTTATAGTATTCTGCTTTGATTTATATTGCATGATTGGGTTAACCTATCACAACTTTTCTAAATTGTATTAGAGCTATGAATAGTATACTGAGAAGAGAATTCAATGTTTGAATTTTGGGGTTGCAGGTGAAAATCAAATTTATATCATACTTCAAGGTTGGCCAATAGTGTTCTATGGCTTGAGACTCGAGTATGCCTTGGAAGGTAGCTCAAGCTACATAGAATCAAAGGATAGAATGGAGGCTATATTAGAAGACAATGGCTTGAAGGAATTCATCAATCATGAAATTCCAAAGCCAGCTTCAACTAATGTAGAAGAGTTGGCTGAGTGGACAAAGTATGTGGAAAAGGTGAGACGAATCATCCTTGAGGGAGTTCGAGACCATATTTTCTTGAGTATCCATGGGAAGGATACTCCATTTTCAATGTGGAAGACATTTAAGGACCTTTACCAGAGTAGTAGTGACCAGAGTAAATTGGTGCTCAAGGATAAGCTTTGAAGAATCAAGATGGAGAAAGGTGATACTATTTCTACATATCTAAACAAGCTCACCACTTGTGGAGATGATATTGGTAGTGTGGGAATAACTACTACCGATGATGATATGGTGAGCCTTGCTCTCCTTAGCCTTCCAGAGAGTTGGAATAGCTACAAGGAGTCTGTGAATTGAAGGGACAAACTGCCAAATTGGGAACGACTGTGGTCGGATATTGTGCAAGAGGAGATCAAGAGGAGCACATGAGATGGCTCTTCATCCAAGAATGATAATGAATAAAATATGGCCTTAGCAAGTAAGGCAAGGAAATGGAAGGGGAAGGCTTCCCATTTCAAATCAAATTCTTCTCATGGAGGGAAGAAGGGTGACATGTCTAAAGTAAGAAGCTTTAATTATCACAAGATGGGACATTATGCAACTAATTGCCCATCCAAAAGTCCAAGAAGGGATCCTCGGAAGGATCAAAAGGTGAGGAATTAGCCTCTCAGTTCAAAATGGACTTTACCCTCATCAGATGCTTGGTGTCATCGATGATGGGTTGTGTTTAGTATCTTGATAGTGGAACCTCATTCCACATGACCAATGATAAAAATTTATTCAGTGCCTTGGAGGAGAAAGACCTCAAGATGTGCATAGAGATGGGTGATGACAAAAGGTATAGTGTTTCAGGAGTGGGCAAGATTGCTTTTCAGAGGGAGCATGGAGCTCCTATAATCTTGAAAGATGTGATGTATATGCTTGGACTGAAGAAGATCTTGGTATCGGTTGCGATGTTGGAGGACAAAGGCTACAATGCTGTCTTCAAGAAAGGAAAGGCATTCCTAACACACATATCCACGGGTCAGACCAAGAGGATAGGGATTTGAGTGAAGAATATCTATAAACTAGAGGTAGATGATTGTGCATCATTGAGTACGAAAGTAGAATTGGTGCAAAGCAAAGACATTAACGAGTTGTGTCATGGGAAATTGGGCGATTTGCATCATGGGGCTTTGAAGATGATGCAGCAGATATCTACATGAATTCGCAAAGGTAAACTTGAACAAGTCGAAACATGAAAAGGTTGTACCTTGGGAAAGTACACCAAGTCTTCCTTCCATGATTGAGACAGTCGAGGAGAGGCCATCTTAGACTGAGTTCATACTAATTTGTGTGGACCATTCTCGACAAAATCCACAATAAAGCAAAGTTATGATGTGATTTTCATTGATGGATATTATCGTAAATGTTGGATTTATTTCATGCGGAAGAAGGACCAAACTTTCACAAAGTTTTGGTCGAGAAATAGTCATGGAAGAAGATCGAAGCCTTGAGAAGCGACAATGGTGGAAAATATGTCTCTCAAGGCTTTAAGGACTTTTGTGTAGCGGAAGGAATTAAATGAGAGTTGACGACACCTCATAACCCACAATAGAATGGGGTGGCTGAGAGGAAGAACAAAACTATTGTAGGGGCAACACAGGTAATGCTGCATGACCCAGGCCTACCACTTCACTTGTGGGCTAAGGCATGCAACACATCGATCTATTTGCAGAATAGAAGCTCGCATTGGATACTTGGGATGAAGACACCAGAAGCAGCTTTCTCCAGTAAGAGACCAAATGTGGGTCACTTTAGGATCTTTGTCTCATCATTATATTTCCATGTGACAAAGGATGCATGGAAGAATCTTGAGTGGACATCAGACTTTGGGATATTTGTGGGGTACACTGATACACCTCACAACTATCAGGTGTACTTACCCAGTAGTCGAAGGATAGTGGTTCACATAGATCTCAAGTTTGATGAGCAGAAGGCCATGTGAGTTTCCCTTGAGAGGGAGCTCCAACTACAACTTGTGGAGGAACTATTGGTTCCTAAGGAGGAGGAACCTCAGATTGATGTGGAGCAGCCACATGCAGAGGTTCTAGAAGTGGAGACATCCACTCAAGCAGAGTCATCCAAAAATGGACGGAAGCACACAAGAGAAGATGACAGATTGTTGGAGGGTGTGAGAGAGAATGTGGGAGCACCATCTTCTCAGTGGAGACAGAGGAGGTCATCTGAGAGGTACACTAGATACATGGCCCTTACTGGGGAATGTGTTGAGACCGAGCCATCTTCCTTTGAGGAAGCACTATAGCAACCGATTTGGGTTGATGCTATAGTGGAGGAGAATGACTCCATAGTTTGTAACAGTGTTTGGGATGTAGTTCCAAGACCAAAGAACAAGTCGGTTGTGAGTTCCCATTGGCTTTAAAAGTTAAGCAAGCTTCTGATGGTAGTGTGCAGAAGCATAAGGCAAGATTTGCTACCCATGGCTTTTCACAGATCAAGGGGATTGATTATGATGAGACTTTGCTCCTGTCGCAAGGTACTCATCTATCAGATCTATGTTGGCACTATCAGCACATATGGGCTAGAAGATCCATCAGACAGATGTGAAGACTACATTCCTCAATTGCTAGATTGAGGAAGAGTTGTACATAGAGAAGCTGGAAGTTTTTGAGACCTTCGATCGTGAGTCGCATGTGTGCTGACTCAAGAGAGCATTTTAAGGTCTAAAGCAAGCACCTCATTCTTGGTACACTAGGATAAAAAACTACTTCACCGGGTTGGGCTTCACAAAGAGTGAAGCGAATGCAAACTTGTACCATATCGTGATGAAAGGTAAGTTGTTGATCAACGTACTTTATGTTGATGATCTCATATTGACTGGTGATGATCACTTGATCATGTCTTGCAAGGAGGACATTGCAAGAGAATTCGAGATGAAAGACATGGGTCTCATGCACTACTTCCTTGGCATGGAAGTGTGGTAGAAGGATGGGGAGTTGTTTGTGTCTCAAGGCAAGTATGGCAATGAGATACTCATGAGATTCCATATGGAGAAATGCAAGCCCATGCAGACTCCTTTAATAGGTAACTGGACGAAGGAGGTTGCTACCTCAAGAGAAGTGGTAGAGGCTACTATGTATAGGAAGCTTGTGGGTTCATTGATGTACTTAGTGAACACACAACCAGATTTTTGCTATGCGGTGAACCAGCTGAGTCAAGCGATGGTTCAGCCTAACAAGATGCTTTGGAAGGAGGTAAAGCACGTATTGAGATACCTCGGAGGCACATCTCAATATCGATTATAGTACAGATACATAGAGGCAGTAAAGCTATAGGGCTTCACTGATACAGATTGGGCAGGGAGTCCATCAGATTGGAAGAGAACATCAGGAGCGATTTTCAACCTTGGGTCAGCTGCAGTTTCTTGGTGCAACAAGAAATAGAGGTCTGTTGCGCTCAACTCGGCAAAGGCAAAATACATGGCTGCAAGTCAAATAGCATGTGAGGCCATCTGGATGTGGAAAATCCTAGCTGGTTTGTTTGATCAAAGGATGGATCAAACTGTGATTTATTGTGATAACCAAAGTTGTACCAAAATATCTGAGAATCCAATATTTCATGATAGGTCCAAGCACATCAACATCCGGTATCATCATCTTAGAGATTGTGTAGTGAGGAGGATCATGTTTCTGCAGTATATTTCGATAGAGGAGCAAAATGCTGACATTATGACAAAGGCGTTGTATAAGTTTAAATTTGAGTTCCATAGAGACAGGATCAGGGTGGCAGATAATCCCTTTCTTGTTGAGAGGGAGTGTTGAAATATGGCAACAAGAATATTCCAATTTAATTTGTCGTTGAATTAAATTGTGAAATGAAATCGAATTTAGTCTTAATAGCTACTTGGAAATAATTAATTAAGTTATTTTAAATTAATTATTTGGAGAAATTAAAGTTAGAATTCCTTCTGAAGTCATGCAAGAGTTATCCCCTAAATTAAGAAGAAAATATTGAGTTATATTTGAGTTGTAATTAGTTAACTCATTTTACTGAGTTAAGTCCAGTTAAATTAGTTCCAAACTGTTTGAGGAACTAATAGTGAGTTAACAGTCAGTTGATGCACTAATGCACTCAACTAGTGATACTCTAGCTAACTGAAGATTCCCTCATCAGAAACTCATGCATGTCTATTATGAGAAAGAACCAGTTGAGATTAAAGTTCAAGGACAATGTACTATCAGTTGCATGCGTTTTCTCATGGAGAAAACTCATGCATGCAGTAAAGGATTCATCCTTGAGGATTGCGCAGTTTTGATGGCTTGGTTTTCCACTTGGTAATAGGCTAATCATCCACAAGGAAAAGTGAAAGGAAATAAGAGCTTGGAGGGAAGAGAGGAAGGATGGAGAGAAGCCAAGATTGCTTATGAGCAACTGTGAGGATTGTACTGAGAGATGGCTAGCTATGATAACTAAGGCTTTGTATAATTCCTATGTATTTCCACCATGTATGATAATACAATAGTGTGGGATTTTTAGCTGAGGCATTCCCCAAAGTATTTTCATGTGTATTGTGCCATTGATTCTTCTTCTTCTGGTTATATTGTCAGCTCGATCTTTAAGCTTCTGCAAATTGATAGTAGAAGTAGGTTATAGTATTCTGCTTTGATTTATATTGCATGATTGGGTTAAAATATCACACATTTTGTACAGAGCAGTTTTAAGCTATGGCTTTCCCCAGGAAATCATTGTGTAATGTATTCATTGAATTTTTTCTCTTGTATACTTCATGATTTCCCTATCGATTAATTACTTCCGCTGATGAGTAGAGTAAATTCAAATATTTGTTCTAGAAGATTACAAAAGAAATTTGAAACTACAAGGAATTTCTACAGTGTCTAGTGTCCATGTTAGCTTAAGGGAATTTACAACGTTTCTTATTGTTGCATATTTGTCAAGGCTGAGGTAATAATTTTGTAGTAAGTATTTTTTATTTTTTTTAAACATGGAGCAAATAGTTGTTGAAAAAATCAATGGGTCAAACTTATCTAGCTATAATGTGAAAGTCCAAATGAATTTGATGCATTAAAGCATATGGATCTGATTAAACGGATTAGAACCAACACCCCAAGATCCAAAAAAAATACTTTAATGGTAGAAAAAGGAATAAAGGGCTAATTCTATTATAGGATTATCTTTATGAGATTCACAACTTCACCATATAGACTTAGGAAAGTCATCTTCACAAATATGGGAACAATTAAGCAAGACATTTGGGGAAAAGTTCATGAATGCAAAATTCTCTTTGAAATTGTAATTATTAAAAATCAAAATACATAATGGGGTATCATTTTCGACACACATAAATGGTCTAAAATCAATCATAAGGAAGTTGGAGGAAATTGAAGTAAATTTAATAGAAGAAGAATATGCTAAGGCTATTTTTTTAAATAAATTATCATCAATTTATGATAATGCCATATTTACCTTAACTCAAATTTCCTCTCCATCATTAGATGATATGAATGAAACACTCTTAATAGAAGAGAAGAGGATGAAATCAAGTAACACAGAGGATATCTCACAGGATGAGATGCCACTATTCTCAAAGGGTGGAGTCAATAAAAATAGGAACACAGTAGAATGTTTTTACTATTGAAAGCATGGATACACAACATTCAATTGTAAAACGAGTGCTAGAGACCTCTTAAATGGAAAGTTAAATGAATTGGCTAACATAGCTTCCATTGAAGACTTGCTAGAGGCCAACATTGACGACTTCTTCGATGACAACGATAATGAATTTAATACAGACTAAAACAACTATCAGTTATAGTATTAGTTATATGTTATCAATGTGTGTATGTGTGTGTGAAGAAAGGTCAGTTGCATAATTTATTGTTGGATAAGCTTTGTATTTAGACAGGTTACCTATATAACTGGAAGTATGTATTTTGGTGCATACTACAAGGATGGAAACTTGTCTATAGAGATATTCAATATCTTAGCTATTCTTCAGGGTATTTAAGAAATGACAATTATGCAAAGCTTCTCAACAATGGTCAGGGAGAGGTATGCTTCAAATGAAGATCAAGTGGTAGCTCGTGTGTTGATTAAGAAAGTGCAATGTATGCAAGATCTGAAAATGAACATAACTGCTAATGAAGACCATATTAGACTTGATATGATTTATATGTAATTTGTGACTTATGTAATAATGTAATCATTAAGGTGGGCACTTGGAAATAATGCTTCTTTTAGAAAATAGGTGAGATCGGTTTTTTGAGTGGATTGTGTAGTTGAGATATTCTCTCAACAACAATCCCTCATTTTAGAAATGGTTGGATCTCATTAACACAATAAATAACTGATGTAATTGAGTAATCCAGTGTAATTTAAAATATATTTGTTTGTGCCTACGCACATCTCCCTGTTATTCTTTTAGAAAACTAGTGAAAACAAATTAAAGTTAAAAGATTTTATTACTTTTTTTTCTCAAAATCAACATAGATCCATCTTCACTCTAGATTTACCAAGAACTAAAAATTATCAAATATTTTTAGATGCAAATATTTCCTCAAGTTTTCCAATAAAAAAGGCATGCATATTGAGAAATTTTTCAGTCTAGGTGTTTAGTAGATCCAGAGTTGAGATGGATCTACATTGGTATATATATGTTGGATTATTTTTATTTATATATATAGAAAATATGAATTTTTTTTGTCAATAATATTATTTTAAATGTTACATAGTACTTTATTTATAGCTGACATTGATTTTTTTGTTTTTATTATTACTTTTTAATTTTTGTTTATATAAGTTTTTGTTTTATTATTTTTAAATATAATGTTAAGCAACAACAATTGTCTCATATGAGATTGTCGAGAACATATTTTTTTTGGCAAGTTCCTGCTAATGATTTATATTAAAAAGAAGTGTTGTAATGATAACATTTCCATGAAGTGACTTTTTACCGGGAAGACAAAACCCTTATAGTAATTTCACTCAAAAAGTCAAAATTACATCTAGTTGTAGGACATCCTCTTATTCTAATCAGAGACACTATTACATTACTTTTTAATTGTAGTCACCATTAACTTAAAGGAGTTACATGACTAGTGACTTCGAAAAAAAAAGAGAATAAATACAACAAACTCCAAAACATGTAGTGAAACCCTGAATAATTATTAAATTTAAATGGAATGGTTCTTTATCATTTCCATTGGCCTAATAGGTCTATTATTGCATGTGACCATTGTTAAGGTATGTCCGAAAATATGGCAAACAATAATCCTATTTTTTCTTTTTCCTAGATCTCAAACTTATGTGTTGCAACTTTCATGCAACTATTCTTATGACTTTTAGAATTCCTAAAATTCCTATTGAAACATAGAAGGATATAATTCATATCAAAATGTTTACTTATTGCGATAGACAATGCTTCCGAAGTGAATTATCCCATTTTCTTTCTTGAAATAGTACAACATACATCCTGGAAAATAAGCACTTCTTAAGTTATGTTACATGAATATGTGTCATATTAACGTGATATATAACTTTTTTTTACATTTTTCCTTAGGGATTTTGAAGTCTTCTCCTTCCTCAGAAATGGAGAAACACCCATAAAGGAGAGGGTAAAAAGAACCAAAGGAAAATGATTCTCTAAGATTTTTTGTATGCAATGTATTATTTTCAAAGTGATGTATACACAGAAAAACCTCAAATTCTAGAATAAGGGAAACAAAATAAGAGTGAGATATGTCTTTCTTACTAGAAAATGCACATTTGGGACTGCTCAAATATGACCTTTAACACACTCTTCTCCTTGAATGCTATTTTATTCCTCAGTTTCTAACTTCATGTCCTAAAACTCTTTGGCAACCACAAAATATGAAGGATAATCCATTTCTTTTTCCTAAAACAGACTCATTTTTGTTAAGGCCAAAACTTATTTACTCTGCTTGTATCCAATATCTTACTACATGAAATAAAGGAATGAACAATGTCATGGCACCCGAAACAACCAAAGTGTACCCTCAAATAGTTAATTGTTTGTATCTAAGATGTCTTCTCCAATTGAGTTTGAAAATATCTCATTAGGCCCTCCTTCAAATCTACATTCATATGGACTCTTGCTAATATTTTATCCTTGCTCTAATCCTAATCTTACTGCAATAGAAAAATATCCCTATTCTATTCCTTAGACCTTGTTGTTGGCATTATAATACAGGCTTGGCACTATTGCACAAGTATTATCCTTGATGGCAACTCACTCAGGAAATCATTCAGATGACAATTTAGGCTCACAGGCTCTAAAAAAAAAAAAGGAAAATAAGGTATACACAGGTTCCCATTGACCAAGCCGCGTATACACGCGGGATCACCGATCAAAAGGCACATATGTGTATGCACGCACTTTCATGCAAGGAAAAGTGCGTACATGTCGGAAACCTTGTTTTTAGTCCATGGTATTTATCCCTTGGTATTTGCACCTATGGTTTTGGACCATGATATCTCATCCGAAGTGTTGAACCCAGGTATTGGGTCCCAAGTGTTGGTTCTAAGTGGTTTAGGACCATGGTATTGAGTATGGCCTAAGACTATAAAAGGGGAAGGAGATCATTAGGAAAAGGTACTCAAGGATTGAATATCTTATGAAGAACAAGATCTAGAATATCGGTTATTGCGTTATGGTGCATAGCTGGATCTGAATCAAGGAGGAACATGAGCACTAGAAGAAGGATAAGTTCTATTGATGGGTCAAGATCTTAAGGCTTGAAGAGAAGTATCTTTATGTGATTTTGATCTGTTATATTTGGCGCATGTCTTGATCTGTAAATTTGATTATCTGGGTATAACTGATGTTTGAATAGTTGAATAGGATAAATTACCTTTTATAGATCTGTACGCAGGTTCAACATAGAAAAGGCGCATACACACGCTAGTTTCGTAATTCAAAACGGCGTATACGCAGTTTTGCCTTAATATAGTAGCATATGCACACAGGTTCTACTTATTGAAGTAGCAAACATCTCATAAGATATGGTTTAGCCACTTCTGTTTATTGCTGCAATGTTCTGGGTTCAAGATTGGTTTCTGGTTACTATTACTGTATTCTAGTTACAACATTCAGAGAAGTGAGTGGTTGATTCAGTTTTTGGTTGGTGCAAAGGAGATTGGTTGATGCAGATGTATTTGATGTTTGATTGATGTTATTGATGGATCCAGTCTAAAAATTTATGAAATGTGGTCCCTGGAAGAAAAGAGAAGGTTGTAGCCTTCTGTAGGTTAGCACCTACGCACTAGTACATCAACTAGTACAAGAGCTAAGGGGGTAGTAGCTCCCTTTGAGGAGAAGCTGGATAATGAGAGAAGGTGGTAGCGTTCTGTAGGTAGAAGCCTATGTAATTGTATGAGACTGCACTAGTACACAAATATTGTAAAAAGAAGTTTCTTATTAAAAGAAGATAGAGACGAATTCCAGTAGATGGTTTTCACCCACATTGGGTTTCCACCTTATATCTTGTGTTCATTTGTGTGATTGTTTGTACTATTTACTGCACTTGATTATTGTTTTATGGTTTTGATACACAGATTAAGATCAATTAACTAAATTAGAAGTCTGCAAGATATACATGGTTTTCTCTAAACACAATTGTGTATATACACATGTTTAATTAACAAAAGTAGTGTATATCAATTTTTTTATGGAAATGAAAAATTGTTAAATTGCTAATACTAATTCACCCCCCCAGTATTATTTCCAACAATTGGTATCAGAGCAAGTCCTTCGGAAGAAGCTTGATCGCTTGAAGGAAGATTTATCTATTAGAAATTTATATATTACAGAGCAATGGAACACATAGAATATTGCATAAATATAAACACAGAAAACATAGAAGATCAAAGAGACACAGATATGCGTGGTTCACCTAGTTTGGGCTACGTCCACCACAAACAACCAGTCCTTCCTTTCTATTATCCAGCAAAATGAAGAGACACAACCTATAGCAGGTTTGTTGTAATATCCTCTATTTTTCACATAGTCTCACCTCTCTGTTTCTTGCTCGGAGAATACACTTCTATTACACAGCATCAATACAATGCCCTCATAAAAAGAGAGAGGTTGCCTTCTAGGGCAAAAAACCTCAAACTAAGCATAAGTTCTACCGTCATATCATCCACCTAATGAACGGCCCAGATTGACTAGAAATTACTAAACTTTTATAAGGCAATTTTACATCTATTTTTAGCTTTGGGGGCGCTGCCCCTGAAACCCCCGCACAACCCCCCCCCCATGGAGGGGTGTACAAAATTCCTAGGGTATACATCCAGCTGAAACAAAGACCTCTGAATAATCATGCTCCACACCCAACAATCTCCCACTTGGAGAATGATTGTAGCAACTCCGCCGCTGCTTCATTTCTTGGAAAATGACTCCTCTTTGGACCTAGTTGTTTCTCATCTTCATTGTCATCCTTGAAAACCAATTGAAACTGAGCATATTCTTAGTTTCTCCCTATTTACAACTTTTGTTAGCATATTTGCAGGATTCTGGCTAGTGTCTATCTTTTCCAGCTTCAACTCTCCATCTTCCAATGCTGATCATATGAAATGGTACTTGAGCTGTATGTGTTTAGTCATGGAATGAAATGCTGATTTCTTTGCAAGATGAATGGCACTTTGGCTATCACTATATAACATGCCCATATCATGCTTCTTACCCAATTCACCCATAAACCTTTGTAACCAAATCATTTCTTTACTAGCCTCTGTAACAACAATATACTCTGCTTCTGTTGTTGAAAGTGCGACAACACTTTGGATTTTTGAAACCCAACTGACAGCTGTTCCACCTACAGTAAATACATATCCTGTACTTCTCCTCCTATTATCTCTGTCACCTACCATATCTGCATCAACATATCCCTGTAGAGAAATGTTTCAACCACCAAAGCATAATGCTTGATTTGTGGTACCTTTCAAATATCTGATAATCCATTTCACTGCCATCCAATGTTCCTTTCCTGGATTATTCATGTACTTGCTTACAACTCCCATTACATGTGAAATATCAGGCATTGTGCAGACCATTGCATACATTAAGCTTCCAACTACTCATGCATATGGAACTTTAGACATACAATCCATGTCTTCTTGGGTCATTGGGCACATTTCCTTACTAAGTTTGAAATGGCTAGAAAAAGGTGTACTAACTGGTTTTGCATTGTGCATATTAAATCTTTTCAACACCTTTTGTATGTACTCATTCTCGGTCAATGTTAATTTGCGATTTATCCTATCTCTAGTTATTCTCATACCAAGGATTTGTTTTGCAACTCCCAAATCCTTCATTGCAAATGAATTTGTGAATTTTCTTTTGAGCACATTTATTTCCTGCATGTTAAACCTCCAACAAGCATGTCATCTACATACAATAACAATATAATATAGCTGCCATAATTTTTATTTTTTAGATAAACATAATGATCAGAGTGACATCTAGTATAACCTTGTTTAGACATAAACTTGTCAAATTTTAGATACCACTGCCTTGGAGTCTGTTTTAAGCCATACAATCTCTTCTTCAACCTGCACACT
Organism: Pinus taeda; assembly: GCA_000404065.3. Lineage (NCBI taxonomy): Eukaryota > Viridiplantae > Streptophyta > Pinopsida > Pinales > Pinaceae > Pinus > Pinus taeda. The sequence continues at coordinate 138,275 of APFE030785181.1, forward strand.
AGTTTCTCCTTCCCTTTCACCTCATATCCTTGTGGTTGTTGCATATATATCTCTTCCTCCAAATCCCCATGGAGAAAGGTTGTCTTTACGACTAACTACTCAAGATGCAAAACTTCAACTGCTACTAGACTTAAAATAGTTTTGATTCAAGTCAATTTAACAACAGGAGAACTTATTTCATAATCAATACCTTTCTTTTGTGCAAACCCCTTCACCACAAGTATCACTTTGTACCTTATTTTCCTCCATCTTCTTCCTTCAACCTGTAAACCCATTTATTCTGCAATTTAGTTTTACCTGCAGGCAACCTCACTAAGTCCCAAGTCTGGTTATGCATTAAGGAGTCCATCTCTTCTTCCATGGCTAGCTCCCACTTCTTCCTGCTTTCAACTTGCATTGCTTCTTCATAACATTCAGGTTCACCAGAATTAGTCAACAATAAATAATATAATGAAGGAGAGTATCGTTCAGGGGGTATGCTTATCCTAGTAGATCTTCTAACACCATTTTCAAGTGTTTGGGGTGCTTGTTGCTGTTTTGGTGGTTGTTGATTATTATTATTTTCAGGCACCTTTAATTTTTCAGTGATCTCATCAAGAACTACGTATTCCTTGTTTTCCTATTTCTTTTCCTGCAACTGATTCTTATACAAGACCTTTTCATTGAATATTACATCTCTTCACCTAATGATTTTTTGATTTTCATAATCATATAAGTGATAACCAAAATCATTAACACCATATCCAATAAAGGTACATTTCTTTGATTTTGCCTCAAGCTTTGTTCTATTTTCTTTATTAATATGGACAAAGGCCTCACAACCAAAAGGCTTTAAAAATGAGTAGTTTACCATTTTACCTATCCATGCTTTCTCTAGAACACCACCATCCAAGGAACTTGAAGGCCCTCTATTTATTAGATAAACAATAGTATCTATAGCATCTGCCCAAAATTGTAAAGGCAATCCTACATGCAATCTCATGCACGTTGCCCTCTCCATGATTGTTCTGTCCATCCTTTCTGACACACCATTTTCTTGTGGTGTTCTTGGAACTGTCTTCTCTCTATGAATTCCATGCTCTAAACACTACCTATCAAACTCTTTGCTGCAATATTCACCTACATTGTCTGATCTGAGACACTTCAATTTCTTTGCTGTATCAATCTCAACCAAAGCTTTCCATTTCTTAAAAGTATCAAATACATCAGATTTATTCTTAATACAATAAATCCAAGTTTTTCTAGTTGCATCATCAATAAAAGTAACATAATAATGAGAGCCGCTGAGAGATGATACCTGAGAAAGTCCCCATACATCTGTATGGACAAGCTCTAATTTTGCGCTCTTCTTTTCTTTCTCGACTCCAAGAAATCTAACTCTCTTCTGTTTTCCATAAATGCAATTCTCATAGAAGTCCAAATCAACATTCTTCAAACCCGACAACAAATTCCTTGTGTGAAGGATCTTCATCCCCTTCTCACTCATGTGTCTGAGCCTATGATGCCATAATGTTGCATCTGCTCCTTTGGAAGTTAAAGAATTAACAGAGTTAGAAATACCATTGCATAAATACAATGTACCAACCTTTTTTCCTTTTTCTATTACCAGGGCTCCTTTGGTGACCTTCCAAGCTTTATCTGTAAAAGTTGTCACACAAACTTCACTGCCTAACTGCCCTATTGAAATTAGATTTTTCTTTAGATCTGGAACATGCCTTACCTCCTTTAGTAGCCATTAGTTTCCATTCAGTTGTTTTACAAGAACCTTACCCATTCCAACAATTTTACAGGGTTTATCATCACCCAAACAGACTTGTCCAAAATCTCCTTGAACATAGTCATGAAAATATTTCTTATCAGGTGTGGCATGGAATAAGGCCCCTGAATCTACCACCCAGGAATCAGTAATATTTTTGGAAGAAAGAATCAAAGCATCTTGTAACACCTCACCTGTCACATTTGCATCATGATTGTTTTCTTGTTGTGCATCTCCTTCATTTCCCTTCTAAGATCTATAGTCTTTCTTTAGATGTCCTTTCGTTCCGCATTTCCAGCACACTATCCCCGATCTAGACTTGGATCTTCCTTTCCTTGATTTACTGCGATATCCCGAGCTCTTTCCTCTTTCCATTTTCCTTCTCCTAGACTCTACACTAAAATCATTACCCGATGTCTCACTGGAGTTTTTCTGTCGCATTTCCTCGCTAAGGGTGGCACCAACAACATCATCAAACTTTAAAGTACTAGATCCATACACAAAGTTACTAATGGCCATTACTAAACCATTCCAACTTTCTAGCAATGAGCACAACAATAACAAAGCTCTAACTGCATCATCAAAATTTACCCCTATGGAGGTTAACTGACTTGTAACAGTATTAAAATCATTTAAATGGTCTGCAACAGATCCACCTTTCGACATCTTCATATTAAATAACCATTTCATAAGAAATACCTTGTTTGCGGCCAAGGGTTTTTCATATAGTTTCACCAACGCCTTAATCAAATCCTTTGTCATTGTTTCCTTCGAAATATTAAAGGCGACCGATGCTACGAGACACAACCACACTATTCTGAGTGCCTTTCTATCGAGAAGGTTCCATTCTTCATCTGTCATACCCGTTGGCATCTTTGTTTTTCCACCTAATGGTAGGTACAGATATTTCTGATACAGATAATCTTCCATCTGCATCTTCCACAATAAAATGTTTTGGCCGTTAAATTTCTCAACTGTAAACTTACCATCTTTCACCATTGCTCCCACTCGAACCAGGAATCTTTCTCTCCTACGATTTTGTCAGCCAAATAGACCTTCGGCTCTAATACTAGTTGTTAAAAAATTATATATCACAGAGCAGTGGGACACATAGAATATTTCATAAACATAAACATAGAAAACACATAAAATCAGAGAGACGTAGATATACGTGGTTCACCCAGTTTGGGCTACGTCCACCCCGAAGAACCAATCCTTCATTTCTATTATCTAGCAAAATGAAGAGACACAACCTACAACAGATCCACTGTAATATCCTCTGTTTTTGCTCACAGTCTCACCTATCTGTTTCTCTCTCAGAGAATACACTTCTATTACATAGCCTCAATACAATCCCCTCATACAAAGAGAGGGGCTTCCTTCTAGGGCAAAAACCCCTAAACTAAACATAAGTTCTACCGTCAGATCATCTGCCTAATGAACGATCCAGATTGACTAGAAATTACTAAACTTTTGCAACGAAATTTTACATATGTTTTTAGCTTCAGGGGCACTCCCCATAAAACCCCCACACCTCCCCATGTGGAGGGGTGTACAAAATTCCTGGGGCATACATCTGGCTGAAACAAAGACCTCTAAATAATCATGCTCCACACCCAACACTATCATCATCAACAACTATGAAAAAGAGGCATCCATCAGGCCACCAATCTTTGACGGGAGCAACTTCGTATATTGGAAGGTAAGAACCACAACCTATCTTCAATCTCTTGGTACAAAAGTTTGGGATATCGTAGAAGGAGGATACACATTCCCTTCAACAACTCCTACAGATACGGCTGGTAAAATGCAGTATGAAACAAATGCAAAAGATGTCAATACTCTACTAGGGAGTCTATCTCAATCAGAATTCATCAAGCTTATGCAGCTCAAAACCACCAAAGAAATATGGGATAAGATTATTCTAAGCTATGAAGGAGATGATTAGGTAAAACGTGCAAAACTACAATCTCTTAGAATTCAATATGAAACTCTCAGAACGCACAATGATGTAAGTGTGGCTAATTATTTCTTACGTATAGATGAGATCTTTAATCGCATGAAAAACTTGGGTGAAGAAGTAAAAGAAGTTACTTTAGTTGAAAAGGTTTTAAGATCTTTGTCTTCTAAGTTTCAATCAAAAGTTTTTTCCATAGAAGAAAAGTAGGATCTTCAAAGTATTACTATGTCACAGTTGCACGAAATCCTAACTACTTTTGAAATGAGGAAAGGGGGTCCATTAGACATTAGAGAAACCAAATTCAAAACTTCAAAAGGAGAATACAATGAGATAGCCTGACATACGTCAGAAGGAGAGGAAGCATCAAATTTTTTCAATAACTTTCAATGGGGCTTTAGAAGATTCAGATGTAAGCTACCTTTCAAATGCTTTTCTTGTGGGAGAGTCAATTACTTTGCAGCCAAATGTCCTCATAAAGATAAGCTTGATAAAGGTAAGGAACCAATTGAATGGAACAAAAAATAGAACATCAGTAAGAAGAGCTATCATACGCATAAAGATTGCGATGGACTTTCAAATAGTGATGAAGATGAACATGGTAATGATTATAGACTTTTGATGGCTTTTGAAGATGATGATTTCTTGAATGCTATAGATGAAGGTGATCTCTATGAAGAAATTTATAAACTTAAAATTTGTTTAGAAGAAAAGAGTATGATTATACATACTCTGACATTCCAACTCGTTGAAAAGGAAAAACACAATGAAAAGTTAGAATGTGAAATTGTGGGACTTTGAAAAGATATTGAGGAAATGAAAGCTCTTAATCTTAGATTTGCAAAAGGATTTGAAATTTTAGATGAGATTCAAAGTGGAGTGTTCTCCTCTAATCAATACCATTCTTGGATATACTGAAGAAGCATCTAAAGCACAGAAGCCATCCACCTCCAAAAGTTATCTTGATGCAGCAAGGAGAAGTGAATAGGTCAACAATCGTCAGCAAAGGTATAAAGTGCATCACCAATTAAATCGGGGTAAATCTACTTCAAGGATGAACAAAAGCTACAACCAACTACAGGTAAATCATTCTCAATTTTCCTCAAGAATGAATGTCAATGGAAACTACAATCACCTGGTCAGTAGATTTGATAATCGCAGGAATTTCTTCAATGGCCAATGTTTCTCATGTCATAACTTTGGACACAAAGCTGCTCAATGTGTTTCCTACAATACCATTGTTGGTACCATTTCATTACCATCCTTTTCTTCTAGAGATCCATCATTTATCTATCTTTTTCTCCCATAAACCCCTCATAGTCCGTTGAAATTGATTAATCAAAGCATTATAGTTGTTAATTTACATTAAATTTAATTTGTGAATTTTTATGTTAAAAATTAGAAATTTTCAACAAAAATTACAGGATGTCATGACTTCCTATAAATGGTTTATGATGTGACACGTGGCATGGCAGGAAAATCAAAACAAAGGATAGGAACGTGATCTGGAATGTATATACATGGTGAAATATCTATTCAACAGAAATCTAAAGCTCCTGGATACATGGTCAATGTTGGTCAAACCCAGCCTTTTTGGTCACAAAGGTAGCAAAAAGCCAGAGTTTCCCAAACTGATTTCGTTTTGCTTTTGGAAATCAGTTACGATTAGGAAGGACAAAAATCACTCTTTTGTAAAAGTAGGAACATCTACATAATGTATGTACATTCGATTTAGAGGGAAAGTTAGTGAATATAGGATAGGAGACAAGCAGATAAAAGAGTGCGTATTGTATTTTCTAGAACGGTTATTATCTTTGTGTATTGTTTCCAAAACATTGCTCTTGCATGTGATTTCGATTTCCAAAACTTAATTACAGTCATTGTTTTACCCTTACAGTGCTTATGCGTTAACATTCTCATCGCTTGAAGTTTCTTAAGTGTGCCATTGAAGCATGGACGGGCCCTACGTGGAGATTGGTATACTTTTAATTTCATTTCCATACCATTTTTGAATCTGAATAGTGTGAATAGTGTTTAATGTTATTTCCTTTCCTGTGAGTTTATCGATTTGATTAGAAATTCTTGCAAATAATATTCATGGTGATAGCTTGAGAATTTGATTGCTAGATCATTGAGCAATATCTTGTAAAAGATTTGATCAATCATTAGATTTCAAAGTATCGTTGTGGACTCTGATTTCATGCATTTAAAATTTCAGTGTGCTTAAAATAGCTTTTGATTTTCATAAATGCTTAGTGTGTTAGTTGGAAAGAGCTTTTATGGATAATATCCTTGTAAGAGGGTTGAAAACTCAGTCTAGCAACACGCTGTTTCTTTAGAAAAGTTAGATAAATTAGATGATCTGAGTGTTAAGGTGTGAGAGGAAACATATTTCAATCTCCTGTAAAGGAGTGTTGTAGCCCGTCACAGTAGACACTTAGTTAGGTAGATGAGATCCTTTTATGTCTATAGACTTTAGACACGTGCCTCTAAGTTTACCTACCTTGGTTGATATTAAATCTAGTCTAATCTAGCACCCTAGATTGGCCACTACATTTTGGTGAAGTTGAGAGTAACAATAGACAAGGGAACGAGTCAGCACCTACAAACAAGAAACAAAAGAGGTTAGAAAAACAAATTGAAAAGCTAAAAGAAGAATTGATGGAGGCCAACATGCTAGAGAAGGTCATCAAGAAGGAGAATGAAATGTTGAGAGCTCAAAGCAAGAAGACTCAGCAGAAAAATGAGAAGCTGAAGAAGCAAATCAAAGAACTCAAGGTTGAACAAACTGACATTCACAAGTGGGCAACCAAATGGTATACTCAAAAGAAAGCTCTCAAAGAAAAATACAACAATTTGAAACATGATCTCCATGTTAAGAAGGATGCCCAAGCTGAGAAGAATATAGATGCATTGTTACAAGCGGCAGAGACACAGGCACATCAGGATTAGCATGAGGACATGCTAAATCATTGAGCTTGGGGGAGATGTTGGTACCATTTCATTGCCATCCTTTTCTTCTAGAGATTCATCATTTGTCTATCTTTTTCTCCCATAAACCCCTCACAGTCCATCGAAATTGATTAATCAAAGCATTATAGTTGTTAATTTACGTTAAATTTAATTTGTGAATTTTTATGCTAAAAATTAGAAATTTTCAACAAAAATTATAGGATGTCATGACTTCCTGTAAATGGTTTATGATGTGACACGTGGCATGGCAGGAAAATCAAAACAAAGGATAGGAACGTGATCTAGAATGTACATACATGGTGAAAGATCTATTCAACAACAAATCTCAAGCTCCTGGATACATGGTCAATGATGGTCAAACCCAGCCTTTTTGGTCACAAAGGCAGCAAAACGCCAGAGTTTCCCAAACTGATTTTGTTTTGCTTTTGGAAATCAGTTAAGATTAGGACAAAAATCACTCTTTTGTAAAAGAAGAAACATCTGCATAATGTGTGTACATTCGATTTAGAGGGAAAGTTAGTGAATATAAGATAGGAGACAAGAAGATAAAAGACTGTGTATTGTATTGTCCAGAACGGTTATTATCTTTGTGTATTGTTTCTAGAACATTGCTCTTGCATGTGATTTTGATTTCCAGAACTTAATTACAGTCATCTTTTTACCCTTACAGTGCTTATGCGTTAACATTCTCATCACTTGAAGTTTCTTAAGTGTGCCATCGAAGCGTGGACGGGCCCTACTTGGAGATTGGTATACTTTTAATTTCATTTTCATAGCATTTTCGAATTTGAATAGTGCGAATAGTGTTTATTGTTATTTCATTTCCTGTGAGTTTATCGATTTGATTAGAAATTCTTGCAAATAATATTCATGGTGATAGCTTGAGAATTTGATTGCTAGATCATTGAACAATATCTTGTAAAAGATTTAATCAATCATTAGATTTCAAAGTATCTTTGTGGACTTCGTTTTCATCCATTTAAAATTTCAGTGTGCTTAAAATAGCTTTTGATTTTCATAAATGCTTAATGTGTTAGCTGGAAAGAGCTTTTATGGATAATATCCTTGTAAGAGGGTTAAAACTCGGTCTAGCAACACACTGTTTCTTTAGAACAGTTAGATAAATTAGATGATCTTAGTGTTAAGGTGTGAGAGGAAACATATTTCAATCTCCTGTAAAGGAGTGTTGTAGCCTGTCACAGTAGACACTTAGTTAGGTAGATGAGACCCTTTTTGTCTATAGACTTTAGACACGTGCCTCTAAGTTTACCTACCTTGGTTGATATTAAATCTAGTCTAATCTAGCACCCTAGATTGGCGAAATAACAGAGCAAAGAGACCAGCTTATAATGTAGATGAGGGACCATCATATCCCACATTACACTTGCAAAATATCAATTTGAGTTCTCGTAAGCCACTTCACAAAGAATCTCGAGCAGCTGATAAACAAGAAGAAAATGAAGAAAATGAAAATAAAACTCCAATTCAAAAGAAACGAATGATGACATCAAAAATAAACAAATGCAACCGTTGCATCCACCACCTTTTCCAGACAGATTGGTAACTTCCCATGTCTATACCACATTTTGATGTTTTAGATTAGCTAAAGAATGTCTATATAAAAATTCCACTACTACAAGCCATAAAAGACATTCCCATATATACTAAAGCCGCCAAAGAATTGTGCCTTAAAAAGCCTACTAGGAAAAGAGTTGATTTACAAACTATTCATGTTATTGGACATTTCGCTGGCCTTATGACAAACACCATTTCAATGGAAAAGTATGTTGATCCTGGTATTCCCAGAGTCACTACAATCATTAACAATATACATATTCCAACACCTTAATTGACCTTGGGGCCACAATAAATGTGATGACTCTTGAAACAATGAAAACACTCCAGCTCACAAACTTGCAGCACACAACAATTGTTCTAGAACTCGTTGATAGGTCTAAAGTGATTCCTGAAGGGATTTTGGAGGACATAATTGTTTCACTGGACTCTTGGGAGTATCCAGTGGAATTTTTAGTTCTTCAGCCAAAATCCAATTTAGGAGGACACCCTATCATCCTTGGTAGACCATGGTTAGCAACTGCTGATGCATTCATAGGATGTAGATCAGGTAATATGATCATTTCATGAGGAACTGAAAGAAAACAACTCACTCTTTACCCACCAGCAGTAGCACACAATTTATGGCTTGATTATAAATACAATGATAAGGCAGAAGTTCAATCTATTTTCAGCATCAACCAAATCTATGATTTTCAAGAACATAATAATGATGATTTGGTATAATTATTCCTTTCTCAACCTAATGTTTCTGAAAAATTGAGAAATGACCAATACCATGCTGCAGATGAACTTTTGGCATAAAATTTTCAGGAAACATGCACCATTCATTCCTTGTAAACAACATTTCCGAACATTTTTCCTATCCAATATATCAGAAACACACAGAGCAAGACCATAGAGATTACTCCAGGAAAAACATTGAATATTGGCACTCACCTAGACTCATCTCAGGAGGAAAAATTGATTGAATTATTGAGAAAATACCTGAAAGCATTTCTTGGGACTATACCGATATGCACGGAATTCACCCTGAAACATGCACTCACCATATTTATACGGATAGTAATATCAAACCAGTGAGGCAACCGCAAAGACGAATGAATCCCATGCTTCAGGATATTGTTAGAGAGGAATTACGAAAAATGTTGAAAGTCAATTTTATCTATCCTATCGCTGACAGTCAGTGGGGGTATCCCCATTGGTAGTAGTGCCCCAGAAAAATGGTAAGTGGAGGATTTGTGTTGATTAAAGACAATTGAACAATGCAACCCTCAAAGATTATTTCCCACTACCATTTATTGACCAAGTGCTAGACACATTAGCTGGGAAATCATTATTCTCTTTTCTTGATGATTTCAGTGGCTACAACCAGATCAGGATAGCCTTAGAGGACTAGGACAAAACCACTTTTACTTGTCCTTGGGGCACTTATTCTTATAATGTTTTACCATTTGGACTTTGCAATGCTCCAGCTACATTTCAGAGCGCTGTATTAGCTATTTTTGTTGATTTAGTTCATGATTGTGTTGAAGTTTACATGGATCATTTTTCACTGTATGGTAATTCATTTGAGCATGCATTAGAGAATCTTGAAAATTTTTTGAAGAGATGTATTGAAGCTAATTTGTCCCTCAGCAATGAAAAGTGTTTTATGATGTTAAATGAAGGGATAGTATTAGGACACTATATTTCTTCTGAAGGCATTAAAGTTGACCCATCAAAAATCTAGATCATTGTCAATTTTCCAATTCCGAAGACTCAGAAAGAGGTAAGAATTTTTCTTAGGTATGCAAGCTATTACAGAAGGTTTATTAAACATTTTAGTAAAATAGCTTTACCTTTGTTTAAGCTTCTAGCAAGAGATGCACCTTTCAATTGGAATGATAATTGTCAGCAAGCATTTGAAACACTCAAAGAAAAGTTATCAACCACACTAGTCATAAAAGGACCTAACTAGAACTTACCATTTCACATCTTTACAAATGCATATGATACTGCAGTAGTTGCCTCATTAGGCCAAAAAGAGGAGTCTTTTCATTATGCCATCTATTTCATTAGTAAAAATCTAACACCTGCAGAATTAAACTACATAGTCGCTGAAAAAAAAAATGCTTGCAATCATACATGTTGTGAATAAATTCCAACATTATATAACTGGTTATGAGGTTTTTTTACATACTCACCATTCTGCCATTAAGTATTTAATGAATAAACCAGTAACTAATGGCAGAGTTACCAGATGGCTGTTATTATTACAGGAATTTATGTCACAGTGTTAGATAGACCAGGTAAGGAGAATCAGGTGGCAGATTTTCTTTCTAGACTGCAAAATCCTGATGAGGTTGTTCCGATTGAAGATTCTTTTCCAGATGAAAATTTATTTGCAATTTCAATAGTGAATCCTTGGTATGCTGACTTAGCCAATTATTTGTCCACATGAAAAACACCTCCATATTTTACTTCAAAGGAAAAGAAGAGGTTGATAAAACAAAGTGTTAGATATTCATGGGTTAATGGAGATTTATTTTACACTGGTTATGATATGATTATTAGACGATGTGTAAGAAATGACGAAATAATTGATATTTTAAAATCTTGCCATGATGAACTGTGTGGTGGGCATTTTGCAGCCAAAAGAACAACATTCAAGATTCTCAGTCTTGGATACTATTGGCCATTTATTTTTAAGGATTCGAAGAAGTATGTGAAAAGTTGTGATAGCTGTCAAAGAATGGGCTGACCAACAGCTATAGATGAAATGCCACTTCAGCCTCAAGTACATTTAGAGCCATTTGAAAAATGGGCTCTAGATTTTTCATAGGACCCATCAATCCAACTTCCAAAGGTAAGAAGTACATCCTAGTATGTACTGATTACGTGACAAAATGGGCTGAAGCCAAAGCACTGGTCCGAGCAACTAAACAAATAGTGGTAAACTTCCTTTTTGAAGAAATTTTTGTAAGGTATGGAGTACCAAGGGAGATAGTGACAGATCAAGGTACTCAGTTTACTTCAAAGCTAGTTAAAGACATCACAGAAAAATATCAAATCAAGCACAAAAGAAGTACACCTTACCATCCACAGGCCAATGACCAGGTGGAATCCACAAATAAAACATTGGAAGGAATTATCACTAAGACCGTAGCAATGAACATAAAGAATTGGGAAGAGAAGCTCAAAGATGCACTATGGGCTTATAGAATCACGTGGAAGAACACTATAGGATTTACACCATATCAGTTGGTGTATGGCAAAAAGGTAATGCTTCCTATTGAATTTCAAATACATACTTATAATATGGCTGCAGATTTAGGAATTGATCTTACTGAAGCCCAACAAGAAAGAATTCAGCAATTGAACCAGCTGGATGACATGAGGCAGCAAGCAGAGGAGACAACACTCATAATTCAGAAACAAAGGAAGCAGTGGCATGATGCACACATAAAAAAGAAATAGTTCAAAGAAGGAGACTGGGATTTACTCTTTCATTCTAAATTTAGAGATCATAAAGCCAAATTTACCACACATTGGATGGGCCCATATGAAATAGTTCAAGTTTATGAAAATGGGTCATTCAAGCTTATTACCATTGATGGAGAAGGCCACCCGTTTCTTGTCAATGGCCATAGGTTGAAACTCTACCATAAGCCCATCAGCAAGGAGGATTTTCTTCAAACAGTATCTCAGCAAAAGGAGGTTGAGATATTGCAGCCTTCAGCTGTGATATCTCTACCTTAGTTCATTTCATTTCAATTAAAAATAAAAATAAAAATAAAATATCTATATCTATATATATATATATATAATATATATATATATATATATATATAATATATAGAAAATTAAAAATTAAAAAATATAATAATGGTTTAGCTGTGAAAACCAGACTCTGGCACACTCTAACCGAGAATTCTTACTTGAAAACCAATTCTTTGGCTGGTAAGAATTCCTCGTTCTATTTGTTTACTGTTTGGTTCATCGCTTCAATAATGACTTGAGGACAAGTCAAAGCTTTAGCAGGGGAGAAGCATCAACATTTTTGTTTTCCTTATCTCATCTCCTCATTGTAAATTTTCAAAGAGTTTTTTTCAGCACTTCAATATTTCAATAAAGAAGTTGTTTTTGTCTTTGTTCTAATCAGAGGGACCTGTTCAAGCAATATGCAGTGGGACCTGTTTAGAGGACTATGTTACCAACACCAATATTAGAGGGACCTGTTCAACAAACATTAAAGGGACCTATTAAAGACTGCTACATCAAGATACTTCAACAAAGTTTCAACAGAGTTTCAAAGGTTGCTTATCATCAAGGCTACATCAACACCAAATATCAAGGAAGCTGCACACACATAGTTTTCCAGATTTCAAAGAAGCTGCACAAACATTCTTCAGATTTCAGAGGGACCTGTTATATCCAATTTCATCTCAGAAGGGACCTGTTATGAACAATGAAGATTAGTGATATCTGGACAATGAAGATCAGTCCTACCTATGCATGCCAACTCAACTTTTGATCAACCAACAAGTGTAATGTATTATTGTAATTTTTATTTTTAACATTTAAAATTCTTGAATTATTTTAGTGTTAAATATGATGATTATGACCGCTTATGATCAATTTCAAAAACACCCCTATACCCATCACCCTTGTAACATTCCTAACTACTCAACTCTGCTATCATTTCCCAACGCACTTTAGCCTATTGCCATATTCCTCCTATGATTTTTAAATCCTTTCCTACACCACCCTTCAAACCTTATCATCGATCCATCATCTTCCTAATCGGCCAAGTACCAAAAAGTAATGGAAAAGTGGTGAATCATTGGAGAGTCAAGTGTTAAATGATTTCATTCATTCTTTGAATAAGCCAAGTTATAAAACAATTGTTTGACCCAAGTCGAGTCATGCAATAACTATCCATTATCATCACTCCAGTACTCCTTATATGTCTATGGCGTTCTCATGATTGTACCTATGCAAAACAGTATAGCTCCTCTGTCTTTGTGATGTGAATGCGCTCTGCATTATCATTATAGTCATTTGGGTAAGTTTCATTTCATAAAACTCTCAGTTCATAAAAGGGCGTTCCCATATTAGTGATTCAAACTCTGTGATTTCAAAGAGGGCTGAGACAACATGCGCTACAAAGGGAGAGCATAGTAAACAGGCTCACCACGAGTTTATACCTTCGCCATAATCCAAGGACATTAATCCAGTCGCTACTCAAGCAATTGAAGAAGGAGACCCCGAGAACAGAGGGCGCTACCAGGTCAGTTGAGTGGAGCACAAAACAGAGGTAATAAATCAAGAGACCCTTTTTGAATTATTAAGCATAAACAAAAAAAAGGGTTAGAACAGGAGTTTCGTTTTCAAAATGACCAATAGAGCAGAGCCTAAGGAATTTGATAGTTCCCAATATCATGATGACTGTATTACGATTTTAAGGGAAAACCAATGGTTATAATTCCTAGAGAAGTTTAATGGGAACAGTGAAGAAGTAACCAAGAAGTTTGCATTCACATTTAATGGAGAGAAATCATTGATAGGAAACTTCTCTTTTAGGATTTCAGAGCATACCTTAGCACAAACCTTGGGAATCAGTCCAGAAGGGGAAAAATATTTCAAAACAAAACAATTCAAGGAAAAATCATGGACTCAGTTTATGTCTAGGTTGAGGGTTTGCTCTGTCAACTGGAAAAAGGGTGTCCCTAGAAGCTGGATGATGCACCCATGGGATGAAATGGTGTACATTATTCAGAAATTTGTTACGTGTGAAGGTCGTTACAACATAGTATATCTATATCACATCAAACTTCTGTTGCACTTAAAAGGGAAATGCACCATTAGTCTACCCTATTTCCTCTTACAGAGTTTGACTAAGATGTCAAAAAATATTCAGAAACAAAAGGGTAATGAAGATAAAAGTTTGTATCATTTTGGGTTGATTAAAATTCTAATTGAATTTGAAGCGCAGAGGAGGGGAAAAACATGGAAAGAATTTTTGGTTGCTAATCAAATCAAAGATGGAGAAGATGAATAGGAACAATAAGAGCACTCAGAGTTTATGCTTGATATTGATGAGGAAATCCCTGTGCGCAAGTCAAGCAATGTTCCTCCACACAACAGTAGTGTAAGGACAAGAAATATGAGGCAAGAAGCTACCCAGAAAATTGAGCAAGACAAAATTTTCACTACTTATACAAGAAGATCAAGGAGAAGACAAAAGAACCAAGCACAAGATGATCAACCAGAGTCAAATGCACATGCACCAATGGACATTGAGAGCAGTGCTCATTCATAGCCAGGTTCGGAAGCCAAAATGGAAGTCGAGAGTAACAATGGACAAGGGAAAGAGCCAGCACCTGCAAACAAGAAACAAAGGAGGTTAGAAAAAAAAATTGAAAAGCTAAAAGAAGAATTGATGGAGGAAAACATGCTAGAGAAGGTAATCAAGAAGGAGAATGAAATGTTGAGAGCTCAGAGCAAGATGACTCAGCAGAAAAATGAGAAGCTGAAGGAGCAAATCAAAGAACTCAAGGCTGAACAAACCGATATTTACAAGTGGGCAACCAAATGGTATACTCAAAAGAAAGCTCTGAAAGAAAAATACAAGAATTTGAAACATGAGCTCCACGTTCAGAAGAATGCCCAAGCTTAGAAGAATATAGATGCATTGTTACAAGCAGTAGAGGCACATGCAGGAACAGAGTATAAAGGGAGCACATCAGGATTAGCATGAGGACATGCTAAATCATTGAGCTTGGGGGAGATGTTGATACCATTTCATTTCCATTCTTTTCTTCTAGAAATCCATCATTTGTCTATCTCTTTCTCCCATAAACCCCTCATAGTCCATTGAAATTGATTAATCAAAGCATTATAGTTGTTATTTTACATTTAATTTAATTTGTGAATTTTTATGTTAAAAATTAGAAATTTTCTACAAAATTACAGGATGTCATGACTTCCTGTAAATGGTTTATGATGTGACACGTGGCATGGCAGGAAAATCAAAACAAAGGATAGGAACATGATCTGGAATGTACATACATGGTGAAAGATTATTCAACAACAAATCTAAAGCTCCTGGATACATGGTCAATGCTGGTCAAACCCAGCCTTTTTGGTCACAAAGGCAGCAAAAAGCCAGAGTTTCCCAAACTGATTTTGTTTTGCTTTGGAAATCAGTTAAGATTAAAAAAGACAAAAATCACTCTTTTTGTAAAAGCAGAAACATCTGCATAATGTATGTACATTCGATTATAGAAGGAAAGTTAGTGAATATAGGACAAGAGACAAACAGATAAAAGATTGTGTATTGTATTGTGCAGAACGGTTGTTATTCTTGTGTATTGTTTCCAGAACATTGCTCTTACATGTGATTTCGATTTCCAGAACTTAATTACAGGAATCGTTTTACCATTACAGTGCTTATGCGTTAACGTTTTCATCGCTTGAAGTTTCCTAAGTGTGCCATTGAAGCATGGATAGGCCCTACGTGGAGATTGATATACTTTTATTTTCATTTCCATAGCATTTTCGAATATGAATAGTGCGAATAACGTTTAATGTTATTTTCTTGCCTGTGAGTTTATTGATTTGATTAGAAGTTCTTCCAAATAATATTCATGGTGATAGCTTGAGAATTCGATTGCTAGATCATTGAACAATATCTTGTAAAATATTTGATCGATCATTAGATTTTGAAGTATCTCTATGGAATCTGTTTTCATGCATTTAAAATTTCAGTGTGGTTAAAAGAGCTTTTGGTTTTCATAAATGCTTAGTGTGTTAGCTGGAAAGAGATTTTGTGAATGATATCCTTGTAAGAGGGTTGAAAACTCAGACTAGTAACACGCTGTTTCTTTACAACAGTTAGATAAATTAGATGATCTGAGTGTTAAGGTGTGAGAGGAAACATATTTCAATCTCCTATAAAGGAATGTTGTAGCCTGTCACAGTAGACACTTAGTTAGGTAGATGAGATCCTTTTATGTCTATAGACTTTAGACATGTGCCTCTAAGTTTACCTACCTTGGTTGATATTAAATGTAGTCTAATCTAGCACCCTAGATTAGCCACTACAATATAGTTTTTTCTTCTTTCCCTCTAAAATTTGATTATGTAATCTAGTTTTATTTTATTATTTTATAATTTCCTTAGGAGGCCCATTTAGACCTGAAAGTTCCCCTAATGGGAGGGCTCTCCTTCATAGTATGGATCACTAGTTAAGTAGGATATATAAATTATTTTCATTAATTCTTCTGAGTTATGTGATTGTTGTTACTATCATATTTATTTGTAAGTAAAATTATTCCATAGAGATTTTGAATGGTATGATAACATAGTCCTATATCGGTCGCCATTGTTAGTGTAATAGTGGCTCATTTACTTTTATGTTACAAATTGGATTGCACTTTATTTGAATGAGTGTGTCCAACATTCATTGTGTAACAACCCTGGTTAAAAATTCATATAAAAGATAAGGAGACCATTATCATGGGACATGTATTCCAAGTTGAATGGTGGGAAAAAAATCCTAGTGGGGTGTCACTTCAATTTATTATGGCTAAGGAAATTGGAAAATGAAATGGAAAATGCCTTTGAAAGGCATTGGGCATTAGTTGGCATTTTATTTATGAAAATAAATGAAATGAGGAGAAAATGAAGGTGAAAAGTCATAGGGTGCATGTGAGGAGGAAATTGAAGAAAAATAATGGACAATGAAGAAAATGGAGGCCTCATTAATTAAAAGGCTTATGAGGATCAATTGGTAGCCTCTTCTCAGTTCAATTTTGGAGGTCTCTCATTATTCTCTCTCTCTCTCTCACACTCTTGGACACTTAGAGTTTTCATGGAGCACTTTGACATTGGATCAAGAAAGGCAAAGAAGGCAAGAGGAGGGAAGAAGAAAGTAAGGAATAGCAAGATCGAGCAACTAAACCAATATTCTTTGTAGGTATTGATTTGCATGTTTTTTTTCCTTGCTATATTTGGCATGCATGGTATTTCATGTGGTTCTCTTTGCTATTATGGCACGAGTTTTTCCAGGTGTTATAGTGTTTTCAGCGTAGCCTTGCCATTTATGGATAAACTTGATGAGACGGGTTCTCATACTTCAGTTGAGCTAGATTGTCGAATGGATTGGAAGTTGAGTGAGGTGGATCTCAGAAATGACAAAAACACTAGTGGTCCTCGAATTAGACAATGGATGAAGGTAAAGCCATAGTCCTCGTAACCACTGAGCCAGACCGTGGGTTGCGGTAATTCTAGGATTGTGTGCCTTGGTGGGCCTAGGAATCCTTGTCGGTGAATGGCGAGATATACGGTAAAGCCAAGAGGTCCCGAGATGAGATGTATGGTAAAGCCTTGAGAGTGGGTCTTGGTGTAGGGCCTAGTGATCCCTCGATCAGATTGTGGAATATGGTGAAGCCTGAGAGACTATGAGGAACTAAAATTCCTCAAGTTGTAGGTGGAGAACTACAGTACCATCCATGCTTGTTTGGTTATTTTTGGTTGGTTATGAGTCCCACATTCATGCTTGGAATATGGCATAGGGGTGAATGGTTGAAGAGAGATTTGGCTAAGCCAAACTATGGCTGGGTAGAAGGTGGTAGTCCCATCCTGGTTGGTTTCTAGATTCATTAATGATAAATTCATTCAATTGGTTTTTCATGTGTAAATATATTGGTTTTTATGTGGATTATATGCCTGATGTATTCATGGTATTTATGTTATTATGTTGTTTGTTATGAGCATGTATTTTAACATTGATGATGTATGGCTCTCCTCCTGTTTCTATTTGTAAATGAGTAAACAATGTATCTATGACCTAATAGATGATATGCAACAAATGATATAAGGGAACAACACTTCATACCAATTCCTAGATAAGTATGACACCCCTATGCTTAAATTTATTGTTTACACCTGTAGATTACATTGCCAAGTGTTTCAAAGAATGTCAGTCCCATTTGGGGATGGTCAGGCCTAGTCCTGGACATATCTTTTGGTTCATTAGTCTTGTCATCATGTCTTTAATGGATTCTAGAAGCTACAACAAGTTTTGGGTAGCGACTAAAATTATGGGATTGAAAATTTCATTAAATCTTGTAGACTCTGGCACAAGTCTACTAGAAATAGTCCCTAGATGTAGGTACTAAGTCTTGTGGTGGTGTCTAGAGCTCTCTCGATGCTAGCATGCCCATATCATGGGAGTTTCTAGAGGTTTAATAGATTAAAAACTCAATGGAACCGAAGGGCATGATACCTGTGTGGTTGGGATGGCTCCTGGGAGTGTGTTGTTGACATGGGAGGTATGTTTGATGTGTTTCTATTGATTCCACTTCCTTAAGGTCACCTAGGAGGTTCAATCATATCATAGTAGCCTCTCATCACATGTTTACCCCAATTGGTCGGTTAATTGGATAGATGTGGGAGGAGGGTGCTATAGAGTGGTATCAGAGCATGGTTCACCCCTTGGACTGGATGGCCAGTCTGTTGGTCATGCATCAATGTCGATTGCATATGTGTTCCTTATGCTTGTAGTCCATGTTATTGTTGCATTTTCATGGTGTTGATCATGTTTGTAGTGATTTGTTCATCTGAAGGTTGATGGTGTTGTTGTGGAATGTGTCATCATGAGTGTATGATTGTATCTGTATTTGTGATGCATGTTAGTGTCTATATCTTGTTAAGCATGCATTGTCAAGGTGAACGTTGTTGTGCATGAGGTCATTGTATGCAATTAGGTCATTGTGATGCTATTGTTATGTTATGATGTTAATGAGTTGGTTGAGATAAAGCAAGAGATGTAAATCATCAAAGTGAAGTTGCAACATTGGATCTTGAGGCAAGAGCATGTTTCCATACTGGTTTGGATGTTGGGCATGAAGGTATGTAGGTTAATGACTATTATATGCATTAAGGTTATGTGTATTCTTTTCATTTTATTGTAGTTATGGTTACATCTATGATATATGCTAGTTGATTAGTGCATTCATATGGAAATGTGTCGGATAATCATGAGTGATAGTAAGTTGTGGTGGTATGCATTGATATTGTTGTTTTAGGTTACATAACTTGATGATTATGTTATATGTTGTTGATGAGTATGTTATAGGTTAAATTGTTGTTGTTATATGATATTTATCTTGATGATTAGGTTATATGTTGTTGATGAACTTGTTATATGTTAACTTATTGTTGTTATATACTAGCTAACTTGATGACTAGGGTTAAAACATTAATATCTTGATGTTATATGTATCATGCTAAATTGGATTGGACTATACAAATGGTTAGGGTTATGACATTCAAGTATGAGTTAATACACTATGATGTTATGTCATACTAATCTATACTGATGGTGCATATGTGATTGTTATGCATAATGAAAATTTTTTATGACTTTATTATGTGAACATGTTAGCTAGTGACTATTATGGATATCATGACCTTATTTATTTTTGAGTTGATATGTCGTGAAGTTATATCATGCTAATCAGGATTGATTATGTAGACAAGATAGCCTCCCCTGAGATAAATTAAGGTATGAGCTTGTTTATGTCATCTTCTTTGTGCTTTAATGTTTGATTATGTCGTTTAATTGGTGTTTGAGTGTTGGTGTTTACTATGCCGCCTATTTGTTGTGTGAATGTTTGACTACTTGCATGATATGAGTGTGTCTGCAAGATTGACTAAATGAACGATATTGTTTTAAGATGATTGTACTAACACATATGTGTTGAGATAGCTGAAATGTACATGACTATAATAGGTGACAGTTCTATTCTTATGTCTAATGGATATGAGTTGACTATGAACTTGTAATATTCCTAATTAGCCATGGCTAATTAGAATATTAGATTTTGTTCAATTTTTGCCTTCTATAGTTATTTGTACATAAAAAAAGTGAGGACAGGGGACACAACTCACTTTTAGAATAAAAAGTCACTTCCTAGTAGCACAACGTTGTGACTTAGAGGGGAGCCAAGGGGGCCAAAGGGGGAAGTAGAAATGGAGCCCACATAGACACATGGAGGGACTGCGTAGGAGGGAAGAAACACGTGGCAAGAAATGAGTCACACGAGAGGATGTGAGCCTTGGGATTGAGAGAGGCAAAGGATATAAAGGAGAGAGGAGCCCCCTCATTTTGATCATTCTGGTTATGAACATTTGTGATAGTCATTTCCACTTAGAGCACGCTGGCTATTTAGCTAGTCTGCAACACTGTTTAATGCATTGAGTGTCTCCGTTCGGAGATCTCACCCTTAGCCCCAGGGGACTTCGAGTGCCTGCTCGGGGAAGGTATTTCCATTGGCATTCCAGCAGTAGTTTCATCAGAATTTCAGTAGCTGTTTCATCAACGTCTTTGAGGAACTGCACAGAACCCCAAGGGGGTGATTTTTGGGGGTCGACCATTTCAGAAAAGCTTTCTAGGTTTTCTCGGTTTTTTGAGTAGATTCTAATTCTAGAGTTTTAGGCTTTTTTGAGGAGGGGAGCAGCCCTAAATCCTCATTTGATTTCCAGCAGCAGCAACAACAACACGATAGTCTTCCAGCAGCTGTGATGTAGATCAGTGTGAGGCCATTCGAGGCAATTGTTTTGGGTTTTTTTGGGTTTCTTAAGTAGATCTCGAATCCAGAGTTTCAGATTTTTTTGAGGAGGGGAGTAGCCCCAAATCATCATTTGTTTTCTAGCAACAACAGTAGCAAAGTAGCAGCATCCATGCAGAGAGGCCATTCTTGTCATTCTGAGAGTATTTCTTCCTTTCCTCGTGCAAGTCGAGGTGCCATCTGTCTAATCACCTCTTGTACTCACTTACTACTCAGTATAATAAAATGGCTTAGCATTTCTCACTGCATCTCTTGTGTATCTGCTTATATTTCTAGTTTACATTATTATATGTTGTTCCACTATTATTTTATCACTTTTGGGTTATTATATCATTTGCACATATTTGGTTGGAGTTTTTGTTGGGGTTTGAGGAATATTCTAGGTTAGGAATATTACAGTGGTATCAGAGCATAAATCTGGCTCAGCCTGTGGAGCTGGCAATCTATGACACCATGGGAAAAAACAATACATTTGTTACAGAGGTAGGAGGTACAGAGATACTGGATGTAGGTTGGAGAATACCTATGGAGAGGGAGATTGTGTTCCTATGGCAGACACAAAGTAAGAGGAACCTGTGGTAGACATAGAATAGAGAGAGCTAGTAGTGGATACAGAGCAGATGGAAGATGAGGACGGGAAGAGATTTGTGGACATGCTCCTCAAATCTATGCAGGATCTATCGAGGCAGATTGAGATGATGAGGAAAATATTCATGGCAGTAGAGGCTAGACAGCATGAGAGCCCACGAGTTTTCCAGATTGGTGAGGGATTAGGTGCATCCCATCACTTGCCAGAGTAGCATGATACTGCATAGCAAGTGGCCTCACATGCCCCTAGACACTCTACCATGCCCACTTTCTTAGGAGTAGACATGGGGGCCATAGCCCAACAAGAGGTAGAGCCCGGACATATGGGTGATTATTTTACAGAGTACCAGGCCTATGGGCAGGAGTTCAGGGAAGCCCTCTCATTTAGAGATTTTGTTCAACTCCAGCGGGATAACAGACCTCATGACCATCATAGAAGGTACCGACATTACCATGACGACGACACCCGCTGTGCAGTGAGTAGATTCCACTTGCCTACATTTGATGCCTCATCAAACAGTTCAACAAATTCTTGGGTGGAGAAGCTGGACATTTATTTCCAGCTTAACCAGATGTCGGAGGAAGAGGCCATCAAGGTGGCAACATTAAATTTGGATGACGAGGCCCAAGATTGGTGGTTTCATGGGATGGTTACACTAGGGCACTCCATAGTGACGACATATGCTGAGTTTACCAGGAGACTAATGGAGCGATTTGATCAGAGGGATCCAGAGCAACATTTTGTTCAGCTAACAAGGCTCAAACATATAGGGAGACTAGAGACCTACATTACAGATTTCTTGAGGGTCGTTGTGATGGTGCCAGACCTATCCATGGAACGGAGGGTCTATATGTATGTTGAGGGGTTAGCAAAGCCACTTCGGGGTTTAGTCTGATCCACTAGACTAGCCACACTCTAGGATGCTGTCAACAGGACCTAGGACTTACAGGATGTCTTACCCAGGACTTGAACACCTTAACCCTAGAGACAGAATTTCCAATTTAAGGGGAAGGATGTGTGGATTCCACCTCTAAAGGGGAATCCAGGACGAGTACAACTTGGCGATGATGCCAGGAGGTAGCTAAAGAAGAAGAAATTGTACTTCACCTATTAGGAGCCATGGGCATCAAGACATAGATGCGCTTCTGGTAAAGCACATTCTATTGAGGTCTTCTCTGAGAGTAGTGGAGAGGAAGATGATGAGGAGGATGTGGAGGCAGGAGATAGCCATGCCATACGAGGACCTTTACCACCTCCACCACTAGCAGCAGGTGGTGCATCTTTTTCACCGACTGGAGGGTCCCTTGCAGTGTTGTGAGGAGTTCCTAAGTATCTGACGCTACATGTATGAGGGACAGTACGTGAACAGTGCGTATCAGTTTTGGTTGACAGTGGGGCCACCCACAACTTCATCGATGCAAAAATGGTTGAGTGGAGAGGTATACAAATAGAGAGCTTCGATGGGTTTTCAGTCTTGGTCCCAGGAGATCAGACCATGATGGGTGCTCATTATGTTCCAGAGCTTTCAGTGATGATGGGCACCTACACATTTACTGACCAATTTTTCGTGGTCGATATTCCGAACACCAACATGATACTAGGTGTTCAGTGGCTTATCACTCTAGGGAAGGTCATGACAGATTGGAAGACCCTGGAGATGGAGCAGGATGATGAGAAGACAGGGAGGCATGAGAAGATACAGGGACAACACACATATCCGTCTCAGACTATTTCGGCTCATCGAATGGAGGCAATCTTCTGAAAAGGTGACATAGAGTGGGCAGTAGAGCTGCATGCAATAGAGGCAGGGACTATAGGGCGGATGGTACATTCAGAGATACAGTCCATCCTTGACCAGTATTCCATAGTGTTCGGGGAGATTCCGCCAGGAAATCCACCGGACTGGGGGTTTGAGCATACTATCAAGCTTGAGCAAAGCATACAGGCAGTGATCACCACCCCTTATAGGCACCCCAAGGCCTATTGAGATGAGATTGAGCGGGCTATCTA
This sequence comes from Pinus taeda, assembly GCA_000404065.3. Taxonomy (NCBI): domain Eukaryota; kingdom Viridiplantae; phylum Streptophyta; class Pinopsida; order Pinales; family Pinaceae; genus Pinus; species Pinus taeda. The sequence goes on from APFE030785181.1 coordinate 161,755, forward strand.
GGAGTTGTTGGTTTTTGGGCACATTCGACTGAGCACGAGTCCTTTTTCTTCTTCTGTGGTGTTGGTGAAGAAGAAGGATGGTACATTGATGATGTGCATTGACTACAGGGTGAGGACTGATCACAACAGCCTCAAGTCCTTTTTGGAGCCGAAGTAGCTATAGGAGAGGCAGCAAAAGTGGATCAGTAAGATCAAAGCATATGACTTTGACATTGAGTATGTCAAGGGGAAGAACAACGTGGTAGCAGATGCCCTTTCACGTAGACCAGCCACGTTGTCTCTTATGAGCTTGGATATAGATTGGAGGGCTTGACTCTTAGTAGAGTACTCCAAGGATAGGTTTGCATGTGAGGTTCTGGATGGGTAGGTGGCAAATGACAGGTACAGGGTAGTCGATGAGATCATCTATTACAGCGATGAGATATTCTTGACTGAGGGGTCTCAGCTCAAGAAGAAGACACTCTAGGCATCACATGATTCACCTTTGGTAGGACATCAGGGGTTTACCAAAACCTATAGGGCCATTAGAGAGAGGTTCTCATGGATGGGCCTCAAGGAGGACGTACTCTAGCACATCCTGGAGTGCAATATTTGCCAGAGGAACAAGGGAGAGATGAGCCATCCCGCGGGTTTATTGCAACCTCTTCCCATTCTGGAGGGGAAATGGGAGAGTATTTCGATGGACTTCAGCACAGGGTTGCCCATGGTATAGGGCAAGGATTGTGTCTTTGTCGTCGTTGATCGACTAACAAAGTACACACATTTTTTTGCTATATTCGCACACTATAGAGAAGTACAGGTGGCCAAGATGTTCTTCAGAGAGATCCTCAGGCTACATGGTCTTCCTAAGACCATCATCAATGACAGGGACAACTGTTTCATGGGTAGGTTTTGGTAGGAGCTTTTCCGGTTGGTGGGGACAGAGTTGAAACCGAGTCCCAGTTATCACCCATAGACAGATGGGCAGACAGAGATAGTTAACAAGTGGCTGGAGGGCTACTTGCGTAACTATGTCAATGGGTAGTAGCGAGCATGGCTAAAATGGTTGCATCTGGGGGAGTACTACTACAATACTTTACATCACATGTCCATTGGTATGTCACCATTCTATTCCTTATATGGGTACCATCCTTTATCTTTTGTTGATGTGATGTTTGGTGATAGCAGGTTCTCCTAGAACCAAGATATGGATCGAAGAGTCGGGATATTCTCCAAGCTCTCAAGGATAACATGGCTACAACACAGAACCAGCAGAAGCTGTATGCTGGCAGGGGTCGGGTGGAGAGACAGTTCGAGGTAGGGGACGTGGTCTACCTACAATTACAGCCATACCGACAGTCGTCACTAAAGTAGAAGGGGGATGAGAAGCTCAAGCCCCACTTTTATGGGCCATACAGGGTGATACACAGGATTGGACAGGTTGCATATGAGTTGGAGCCACTGCAAGGTAGCAAGATTCATAACATTTTTCATGTATCATGCCTGAAGAAGGCATTGGGGCAGCAGGTGATAGTGACAGATGAGCTACCACCCATGGATGATGAGGGGCATTTGGTATTGCAGCTGGAGGCCATCATTGATACCAGGAAGAGGCAGCTACGGAGCAGGACGGTCCCGGAGTTCTTGGTGAGGTGGAAGAATTTGTCGGATGAGGATGCCACTTGGGAGAGTGAGCAGATCTTACAGCATCCATTACATCAGTTGCTTCAGGACAAGCAACATTTTTCCATGGGAGACTGTAATATTCCTAATTAGCCATGGCTAATTGGAATATTAGATTTTGTTAAATTTTTTCCTTCTATAGTTATTTGTAAATAATAAAAAAGTGAGGACGGGGGACATAGTTCTCTTTTAGAATAAAAATTCACTTCCTCGTAGCACAACATTGTGACTTAGAGGGGAGCCAAGGGGGCCAAAGGGGGAAGCAGAAATGGAGCCCACATAGACACATGGAGGGACTGCGCAGGAGGGAAGAAACAAATGGCAAGAGAGGAATCACACAAGAGGAGGTGAGCCTTGGGATAGAGAGAGGCAAAAGCTATAAAGGAGAGAAGGGCCCCCTCATTTTGATCGTTTTGGTTATGAGCATTTGTGATAGTCATTTCGACTTAGAGCACACTGGTTGTTTAGCTAGTCTGCAGCACTGTTTAGTGCATTGAGTATCTCCATTTGGAGATTTCACCCTTAGCCTCGGTGGACTTCGAGTGCCTGCTCGGGCAAGGTATTTCCATTGGCATTCCAGTAGTAGTTTCATCAGCATTTCAGTATCCGTTTCATCAGCGCCTTTGAGGAACTGCTCAGAACCTCAAGGGGGTGATTTTTGGGGGTGGGCCATTTCAGAAAAGCTTTCTGAGTTTTTCTGAGTTTTTCAAGTAGAGTCTGATTCCAAATTTTAGCCTTTTTTGAGGAGGGGAGTAGCCCCAAATCCTCATTCGATTTCCAGCAGCAGTAGCATGACAATTTTCCAGTAGCTGGGATGCAGATCAGTGTGAGGCCATTCCAGGAAAGCTTTCTGGTTTTTTCTGGGTTTCCTAAGTAGAGCCCGAATCTAGAGTTTTAGCTTTTTTCCGAGAAGGGGAGCGGCCCCAAACCATCATTTGTTTTCTAGTAGAAGCAGCAGCACAACCACAACATCCATGTAGAGAGGCCATTCTTGTCATTCTGAGGGTATTTCTTCACTTGCCTTGTGCAAGTCGAGGTGCCATCTGTCTAATCACCTCTTGTACTCATTTATTGCTCAGTATAATAAAATGGCTTAGCATTTCTCGCTGCATTTCGTGTGTATCTGCTTATATTTGTGGTTTACATTATTATATGCTATTCCATTGTTATTTTATCACTTCTGGGTTATTATATCATTTGCACATATTTGGTTGGAGTTTTTGCTGGGGTTTGAGGATTGTTCTGGGTTAGGAATACTACAGAACTATGACATGAATTCTAGTCTTCATAAAGGTTGACTTCAAGTTGATAGATATGATTTCCTTGATATTTCGAACAAGTGTTTGACATGTGTAAATAGTGCATGAAACATGCTTGGTATTAGCATGACAAGGTAATAGTTGATGTGTTTATATAACTAATAGTTGGGTGATGTGACTCTACATAGTAACACTAAATTGTAGCAAGGAAAAGGTCAAAGAAAGGAACTAGGAAAGAATTCTTTTGGCTATGTGTGGAAACCCTAATTCCAAACAAATGAGTGCTTTGCATACAAGAAGTTTTCTTAACCTTCATCTGGTTTGACATTATGTGGATATGTGCTAGATTCATGAACTTGTATTTGATGGGCATATTTGCTAGTCTTTAGTTACAGGTGGATCTATCAAGGGAATTGGAGTCCCTTCAGAGATGGTGTCGATGTGTTTAGTTCAAGCAATGTGCTTGACACATCAAGGTAAGGTAAGAAGTGCATTGTTATGTTTATTTAAGCACTGATAGTTATGTGTTGATGGTAGTATGATGTAAGGGATTGCATAGAAAATAAATTTCCATGGAATCATGAAGAAGGCTCACATTGATCTTTCCCTTGGAAGCACTAGGAACCATGGGGATTGAGTCGTGGTGTTTGTTGCTAGTCTTGCGCTTTTGGTCTTTTGTGTTTTTTTGAGATTGATTTGCAGTTTTATTTATGTTTAGTGCAAGGCCTTGCCACTTTGTTTGTGGTTTTATTGTTATTGGTTTTCATGGTTTTCTTCTTGTTTGTTTCTTTTGCTTGCCTTTTAAATTTTGAGTCTTGGGAATTGGTTGGGAAAGAGGAAAGTTAATGGAGTTCAGGGAGAGTTGTGTGTTACCCAACAGGTGATGTAAGGTCAGATAAAGAAGATGCATGTGTAAGGAAAGCGAAAGGTAAGAGTATGACAGTCAACTAAGTTGGTTGTGTCCATTAGTGTAAATGCATGGTGGCAGGACAATCATGAGAAAGCTAACAAAAAAGGTAAAGTGAATGGATGAGAGGCATTTGATTCCTTGGTTATGTTGGGAATGATTGTTCTCAATGTTGTGCATGGATAAAGGGAGTTCCCTTAACCTTGACCTTATGATATCTGGAAATTATGTTGTGATCATGATTATGCTGATGTCTATATATGTATACATATATGTATGTATGTCATGTATGATAAGGTCATCATGGATCATGATTGTTTTATACTAATGTTTATATGTATATATGTATGTATGTATGTCACTGTCTAATAGGGTTATCAGGGATCATTCTGTGGAGGAATGATTGCTTATGCAGGTGAATGGCATGAAGAGGTTCCTGGCCTTATGAGGAATCAAGTGGGAAGAGTAGCCTTGGAAGATATATGTGTTGAATATCATGTGGATATGATTCGATATTATGCATGTGTACTATGCTTATGTTTATGTTATGACATGTAACTCTGAGGGATACATCTTTGAATGAAAAGAAGTGAGATCCGTGGCATGCTAGAATAAGCATAGATGATGGGAGACACTAGAAGCAAGTTTTCCTAGTAGCGACAGTGTGGTTTTAGATTTGTGATACTATTCTTGTGCATATCTTTTATATGTCATACATGTTGCATATGCGATGTTGTGTGCATGCAATGTGGTGTGTATATGTGTTTGTCGATGTTTTTATGCAATATTATGTACAAGGTGGTACAAATAGTGTTGTGTGAATATTGCACATATAGATGGTGGTATGTACATGATTGATATACAATTTTTTGTGCATATAGTTTTGTTCGCATGTTGGATATGCAATGTTGTGTACATAGGGTGTTATGTACATGTTATATATGCAATGCTATGTACATACAGTGTTGTGTTCATGTTGTACATGTTGTGCTATCTACATATGGTGTTGTGTGCATGATTTTACAAGTGGTGTTGTGTGCATGTTGTACATATGGTGTTGTGTGTAGATGTTGTTGTGTACATGTCGTGCATATGGTGTTGTGTACATATGGTGTCGTGTACATCCCGTGCATGCGATGTTGGGTACATTTGGAATTGTGTACATGTTGTACAGGTGGTACGATGTACATAAGGCATTGTGTACACGTTGTTTAGGTGGTTCCATGTACATTTGATGTCGTGTACACATTGTGCATGTGGTTTTGTGTACAGGTGGTACTATGTACATGTTGTACATATGGTACTAGTATACATGTGGTATTGTGCATATGTCATATATGTTGTGTTGTGGGCATGCAGTACTATGTATGTGCATTATGTACTCATGGTATTGTGACATATGTATTCATTATGTTGTACTCTATGTACATATCTGTGTGGTGGCGTACATTGAATGTAGGCATATGTATTGTGTTATGTTGTATACTAGGTGTAGGTGTATGTGTGGTATGTCAGGTGTAGTTGCATGTACTGCATGGTGTTTTATGTTGTGTGTGGTTGTATGTGTGTGATGCACACTATGTGTATGTGCCATGGTTGAGGAGAAGGAACTGTGTGTTTGTCAGGTGTGGAAATTGATTTAGTGTGCATACAAAATAAGGACAAAGGTAGAATCTAAGGATTAATTAAAGGATAAGTATAAATATTTTATTTCAGTTTTATTATGCACGTGATTTATGATTCTCGTTAATAATGGTTACATGTGATTTATAATTTTAATTTATGATGGTCAAATTTGAGCTAACTTGATGTGATATGTTTGTACATGGTGATTTTGTCAAAGATGCTAGTTTGACTTGTTGCAATAGGAAGCGAACAAAATTTCAAGTGTACCTCATTGACGGGCCACCAATGAGGTATGATTTGAAGTTATTTCAATTTGTTTTGAATATAATGGAAAATATGTGCTTGGTATAGGAAAGCATGAAATGCTCGGTTGGGTGGTTGAAACTGATTATAAGAATTAGCAGCGTTAGTGAAAGGAATTGGAACATGCAGCAGTATGCTGATAGTAGGGCCATTGTGGGATATTGGTACCGAATATTGTCCATTGATTTCCATGAGCATACTATGACTAGTATGATGGCTTTGAGGTAGTTATATTCTTTGGTTGTTTGACCTTTTGATGTGAGGAATCCTTGCGAAGGGATGGATCGCCCGGGATGGGGGATGCTAGGGAACTTGGAAGGTGAGTTACTACATAAAAGGAGTGACCAAATTGCTCAAGGGACTATGTGGCAGAGAAGGGAAGGTAGGGTATATTTTTTTTTTGGTCATTAACATTTTCAGATGAAATCAAATGCACATTGGGAGTGTGCCTTGGAAAAATGAGTCGGTAACTATTCACTGAGAGGACAAGTGTCACAGGATTATAGCATTGGACATTGGATGTATATTTGACCTTGCACTTGATTCTTGACTTCTTGCGAAGGAGGTGAATCCTGGTATTACTTTGGGGATGGAGGTGTGAGCTCCTGGATTCCCTTGTTGCAGATTTAGGCACCGTATCCCTTTATTTGTTGGTTGAGAAAATGAGCATATATCTATATTTGTATATTATTGTAAATACTATATCGAGCTGGTTTATAAAGCTCCACAGATAGTATGGTTATTTGTTGGTTGAAGCAAATGTGCTTAATATCTGGTTGTTATTGTATATATTGTAATGAGTTGTGTTATAAAGCTCCATTAAACAGTATTATTGTCATGTTTTAGCAATGGTCATTGTAAATACTGCAACAAACTATGTTATAAAGCTCCATGGGTAGTATGTTTTGTTTTTCAGTAGTCTTGTTGGTTATAGGTGTCATTGAACAATGAGGATGGTGTTCCCCAAAGGGGGAGGGTCATGTAATAGCCCTGGTTGAAAATTCATGTAAAAAAAATATAAGACCACAGCCATCAAACACATATTCCAAGCTAAATGGTGGGAAAAAATATCCTAGTGGGGTGTCACTTCGGTTTATTATGGCTAAGGAAATTAGAAAAGGCAACGGAAAAGGCAACGGAAAGGTATGAGGCATTAATTGGCATTTTATTTATGAAAATAAAGGAAATTAGGTGAAAAGGAAGGTGAAAGGTCATAGGTTTCATGTGAGGATGAAATTGAAGGAAAATAATGGAAAATGAAGGAAATATAGGCATCATTAATAAAAAGGCTTATGAGGGTTAGTTGGTAAACTTTTGTCAGTTCAGTTTTGGAGCTCTCTCATTATTCTCTCTCTCTAACTCTTGGACACTTATATTTTTCTTGGATCACTTTGGCATTGGATCAAGAAAGGTAAAGAAGGCAAGAGGAAGGAAGGAGCAAGCAAGGAAGAGAAGATTAAGAAGCTAAAACAATATTTTTTGCAGATATTGATTTGCATGTTTGTTTTACTTTCTAGATTTGGCATGCATGGTGTTGCATGTGGTCCTTTTGCTATTATGGCATAGGGTTTTCTCGGTGTGACAGTGTTTTCAGCCTAGCCTTGCCATTTCTAGATAGCCTTGATGAGATGGTTTCTCATACTTTAGTTGAGCTAGATTTCCAGATGGATTCAAAGTTGAGTGAGGTGGCTCTACAAAATTACAAACACATGGCATAGTGGTCCCTAAACAGGACTGTGGATCATAGTAAAGCCACTACCCTAGTAACCCCTAAGCCAGACTATGGGTTGTAGTAAAGCTATGATTGTGTGCCTCGAGGGGCCTAAGAATCCTTGTTGGTGAATGGCGAGATATACGGTAAAGCAAAGAGGTGGATTTCTCTGTTTGGCCTAGTAGTCCCGAGATGGGATGTATGGTAAATCATGGATATCGGGTCATGATGTAGAGCCTATTGATCCCTAGATTATATTATGGGATTATGGTAAATCCTGAGAAACCAGGAGGCACTAAAATTCCTCACACCGTAGGTGGAGAACTCCAGTAGCATCCATGCTTGTTTGGTTTTTGTTTGGTTGGTTATGAGACCCACTTTCATGCTTGGAATATGGAATGGGATTGATTGGCTAAAGAGATATTTGGGTCAACCCATCTATGGTTGGGTGGAATGTGGTAGTCCCATCCCTGGTTGGTTTCTACATTGATTAATGATAAATTCATTCCTTTGGTTTTTCATGTGTAAATGTAATGATTCGTACATGGATTCTAGGGTTGATGTATTCATGGTATTTCTATTATTATGTTGTTGGTTATGAGCATGTATTCTTATAATGATGATGTATGGCTCACCTCATGTTCATATTTGTAAATGAGTAAACAATGTATCTATGGCCTAATAGATGATAATGCAACAAATGATATAAGGGAACAATTCTTCTTAGTGATTCTAATATAAGTATGAGACCCCTATGCTTAAATATGTTGTTTAGAAATGTAGATTAAATTGATGCCAAGTGTTTGACAGAATGTCAGTGCCAGTGGGGGATGGTTAGCCTTATTCCTGGAGTTATTGTTTGGTTTATTAATCTTATCATCACGTGTTTAATTGATTCTTAAAGTTACATCAAGTTTTGGGTAGTGGCTGAAATTATAGGCTTGAAAAGTTCCTTAAATCTTGGCGAACTCTGGCACAAGTCTGATAGAAATTGTCCCTGGACCTAGGCAAGTAGGCTTGTGGGAGTGTCCAAAGCTCTCTCGACGCCAGAATTCCTAGAGCATGGGAGTTTCTAGAGGTTTAATAGCTTAATAATGTAGTGGGACTGAGGGGCATGATATCTATGTGGTTGGCATGGCTCCTGGGAGTGTTGTTGTTGATGTGTGAGGTATGTTTGATGTGTTTCCATTGATTCCATTTCCTGAAGGTTAGCTAGGAGGTTGAATCATATCATAGTAGCCTCGCATTACATGTTGACCCCTGTTGGCTAGTTAGTTGGGTAGATGTGGGAGGAGGGTGTTACACATTGAGTCATTGAAGGGTTTGTAGGAGTGTTGTTTTGATTATGTAACAAAGTGGTTTATTCTACAATTGTGTGACTCTTTTCTCATTGATTTTAAGAGTGTAATAACTATAATGTTTGTTGAGAGTGAGTTTTCAACAACCTTAGTTTGAGATTTATTTTCTAGTTACCATTTCCCTTGCATAGACTTTATGTGATAGCCTTAATTCCAACCTACACAGACTAATAATTAATGTGAGGGTGGACTTGTTGCTTTGATTTGAAGGAACAATTATTTAAAATGACATTTTGGCACCATTATTGAGGATTTTATTAAGGTGGATATGTGTGACTAACTTATTTGCATGCATTGATTATAAGTGTGATAGATGTGTTCCTTATTCATAGGTCTCGAGGTGGTAATATGAGAGGTGAGAACTTGTGCATTACTTTAACACACTGAATTGGGCCCATACTCACTTAGATCAAGGCACATAGGATTGCATTGCATGAGTAGTGAAGAAGAAACACACGGTGCCCCAAAGAAAAATAATTGTGTAGGGGGAAGAGGATGTGATTTAGGAAGGAAAACTTACATATAAGAATTATTTCTAAGGCTAAATCAATATCCTCCACTCAGGGAAAGGTGATCAAAGGAAATAACCTATTAATATTTCCCAATAGAAACCAATATCTCTCGACACATATGTACTAGGTAAGGAGATAGAGTTTAAGGAATATTCATAAAAAGGCACTAAGATCTCTATTCCTTCAATAATAGAAGGAAGGGAGGATCAGATTCTAAAGGAATGTTATGGGGATACAACCTTAATTGATCAAGGATTTTCTCTGGAAGAAAATTTTTTTGGTCATCATACTCGCAACATTGATAGTGCAGTGAAATAGGTTGTTGACACAGAGAATAACAAGAATTTGTTAAGATCATTAGAGTCATCTAAATAGCCAAAGCAGGTTGAACAACACGAGCATCCTGAGAAACCTCCATTACTGAAGGAATGATAATCTCATTGATCAAGGAAACCATTTGTAACAAATACTCTAAATTTCAGCAAAATCCCATGGAAAGAAGTACAGTCACCACTTTTTATTTTCCCATTAGGAATATTCAAGGACATGCTCAAATGAAAAAGCATTCCTCTATCTGCACTCCCTAATTTTTAAGGTGTGGTCTTGGAATACCCTAACACATTCCTTTTTGAATTTCATGTTAGTTGTAGAAGTTATGACTACGCCATTGAGAAACAAAATTGAAGTTGTTTCTATCCACATTAAAGCAGGAAACATTAAAATGGTTTATGGGACTTGATGGGGGGTCTATTGGTACTTGGGATGAAATGAAGATATTTGGGATTACCTAGACACCAAATCAGAACATGGAGGAATATGTTGAATGCCTTCAGTATAATTTGCAAAGGTCTCAACACAACAATTTGGATAAGGAGATATTTAATACAATATTGATTAACGGAACATGGGATGACTGCCTTAATATGTTCAATATTTTTCATAAAGGAGATATATCCAAGGATTCCTATGATGGCAGAGTTCAAATTTGTCGAAGGAGCTCCAAAAGATCTACTAGAATTTGGACCATGACACATGATGCCTCTGCCAAGTTTTTGATGTCAAAAAATAATGGAGCAACTCATGCAGAAATTGGGAATTTGTTGGAGAAATTCAAAATTGACATCATGAGTTCAATGCCTTCTCATCTTGATGTATTAAAATTATAGAGTTTAATTAGGAATCCAATTCCTTATTATAATTAAAAATAATAAATTTATGAAGTCTCCATATCCCTTCTAAAAAGACTTTTTTTTATAAATGTTCACAAATAAATTAAAAACAATAGTTCAATTAGGAATTCAATCCTTATTATAATTAATTTCCAAGAGGAAGCTAATTCCTTATTAGAATTAAAAATAAAACATTTATGAAGTCTCTCTATCCCTTATTAAGAGACTTCATTGATACCTATTACTTTCGAGGAGGAATTTCCAATATTTATGTTTTTGTCATTATTAATATTCTAATGACAAATGCCCTCCTTCTCTAGAATAGTTGATTATTAATTGGCATGGTTTTGATTTATTTTTTCCTTTAGACATGGTTTCAAAAATGTTTTCCATCTTTTTTGTATAGATTTATGCCTTTGGTTCCTTTTCTAATATGCATGCATGATGATACAAATCTTGTGTATGCCTGAGTTATTGTGAGAGATGATATCCAAAAGTCATATTTTCAAAATCCATAACCTACACCCATGTCCGATTCCCCATTGTGTATAAAAATCTTGTCAAATAAATCAGAAATTATATCAATCTCAAGACATATTAAACCATTTTGAAAATAACAAGTGTTATCCACTCTAAAACTATAATAGTGAATAACCATTTAATCTAGTGTTTTTATTTGCAATAACTGAGAATATGCATCTTTCTTATATGGGGTGATTAGTAATGTGGCATGTAGGATGGAACATTGTTTTTATCCCATGATTTATGATGGGAGGAGATGTGCCATTACACACTCCCTAATTAACAATTGATGGAGGTATCTATTCTTGCAACATAATGGGAATTTATTACACCAAATTGTTACACTACTTCATTTGCTTCTATTATGTAAAGGAGAGTGGTGGGATTTGGATATTGCATGAGGTAATGATGCCAATTTAATCAGTTCTATGAGTCATGATTTATCTCTAGATTTCAAAGCCACCTAGAGGTATGATCCTAGAGAATGCCTATTAGCTTGCTTTCTTTACAAATATGTAACACCTTTTCCCCATCCACTTCACATTCTCTAGTAATAAGTCTAGGCTAGTTGATTTTTCCATTCGGTCTATGTGAGGAAATATCTAAGGGGGGGCTTCACTATCTTGGTAAGAAGAATATAGATAAGTGTGGCTTGTTTCTGTTAGTTCTAGGTGGCATTGAGCTATTTATTCGCTAAGGATGTACGAAAATTCATCTCTTCCTGCAAATTTTGACTCTCTACCTCTAGGATGTTAATGAAATACTGACATCAAGGTGCCATTACACCTTTAACCACTTTTTGATCTCATGCTTTGTTCTTGCAATAAAACAAACAAACAAACAAAAAATCTATGCACCCTCACTTGTGATATTTAAATCTCATATCATTTAATTTCAAACCCATATACAAGATTTTAATCTCTGGTTGATTCTATATTACACATAAAATTGAAACTCTTCATTCACGCATACACATAGAGACAATTTATAAACATAATGAAATTATTTTAATTTATAAAATCATGTCCATACAATTATATAACAATTACAAAAGTATGCATTCCTCCCTTGGCATGATGTCACATTCATTTTGGTCATTAGTTCTCATTTCCTGTAGGCTTGGAATAAATAGAATTAAGAAATGCAATATATTTTCTAAATCCTAAAAGAACTCCATAAATCATGCATAAATCATTCCATAAAGTAGATTTTCCTAAATCCTCAAGTCACTCCATAAATCACTCCATAAACATATTTTTCTAAATTCTAAAATCGCTTAGTTTATCCTTAGAATCTCTCATGCATTTCAAGATAGATTTATTTTTTATTTATGGAAAAATGTCACACATCCATATCTTTTCATCTATTGAGAAATTTTCTAAAACTACGACTCATTAGTTCTAAAAGTCATAAAATATATCAACTCAAAAAATTCAATTTATTTACATAGAAGAATATAAATTATTTTAAAAAATAAAGACCACTTTTGAAGCTTTTCCACATTGACGACTTAATGGTTTGGAAGCTCTAATGCTCCTACATCAAAATCCCAAGGTGGAATCCTCTGGAATCCCAAACTTTAGTCTATAATTTTTCATCCACCACCTTATGTTGTTGGTCGACCTCTTTAGTTGTCGTTGCCTTTGTCTCTCCAGGTTTCAAAAATTTAAGTTACAACCTTCTTTTTATTTGGCTAATGTATACTTTGTTAGAAAGTTAGAAAGGAAGAAAGGTTTTCTTATTCCTAATAATTACTTGTGATGTTTCTTATTATTACAATTCTTTATATCATCTTTATTTAGTTCATCAAGCAATTACCAATGAAGAAACACATAAAGTAATAGACACCAGATGTAGGCACTGTGTGAGGGGAATACCCCCCTTAAGGGGAAAACCCAGTCAAGAAATTATTCCTTTCAATAGTATTCCTTGAGACTCCATGGTAGACCAAGAATAGACCTTCCCTCCACATGAATTCAACCTCCCAGAACTTCGACCCCTTTACAACAACTTCTATTAGGTAACAACTTTTGACAACTGTCATCTTCTGGCAATAGTGAAAATTGGAAGACTTCGATCTCCCAATCTAGGGCATGAAAGAGAGAGAGAGAGAGGTACCAAACGTGCAATTTTATCCTTCTCCTTACACTCCACCCAACTCACACTTCCTTTGGCTTCTCAGCAACATACTTCACACTTCTTCCAACCACAAGAGATATCAAACTTCTTGTGTGAGATGGTGTTCCAAATTAATTCAATGTGCTTGTATCTATAGGCTCCTTGTGAGGTCGAATTAGGGTCCTTTTTCTGACTTGATCTCTTGTAGGCTGACCTAGTGTGGAGGATACATAAATCATATTTGACTCAATAATTAACCATTTTACATGATTCAAAAGCCCAAGAAGGGTCTCTTTAAAAGTGAAATGAATCTATTGACTCAGAATAAATCTTAGAAGCACTGAATGGGGACTTTGACATAAAACATGGTGACCCAAGCATGAAACCCATGCTTTAATAAGTCACAATAATAATTATAAAAAAAAATTTCTTTATTCTTTTTATAAGTACATTACATGATGACTCAAATACATTAAATGAAGACCAAACCTAGTTACATTTTCCAACACTCCCTCTTAACAAGGGAGGTATTCATCATATACAAGTACAATGGAATATCTCAAACTATATGAACAATGAAGAACTATATGCACTACAATGCCATGGACTAGATTCTTGACCAGGGAAATTTGTCCAAGTGGGAATAAGGTGGAATCAAGATTTCAGCCCCTCTAGGTATGATCAGGATTAGTTACTAACCACCAACCCAAAAATCTAGATGTGTATCAAAAAACATAGCTCTATAATCAAAACCACCTTTTCCAACTTCAGGACCTAGAAAACAACACAAAGTGTCGGCTAGATTTCCTCCTAGGTAGTGCTTCATGTTGGGTGTGAAGCATGATTATCTTCTTTATTCAGAGGTATCGCTGCATTGGACCCTAGTTCGTAATGTGGCAGCAACGCTTCCCATGAAATGTGCACCACCGGGGGGGGCGATGATGATTATTTGGAAACCCCCTTGGTAGGGGATTGGGTGTAGCGCCCCTGAAGCTAAAAATAGATGTAAAATTGCCTTGTAAAATGTTGTAATTTCCTAGTCAATCTGGGTCGTACATTAGGCGAAGATATGACGATAGAAGTTATATTTAATTTATGGTTTTTTCCCTAGAAGGAACCCCCTCGTTATATATGATGGAATTGTATTGCGTCTATGTAGATCTGTATTCTGAGCGAGAACGAGAGAGGAGATTGTGTGAGAGTTAAGAGGGAATTATAGTAGATCTGCTGTAGGTTGTATCTCTTCATTTTGCTTGATAATATAAAAGGAAGGACTAGTTATTTCTCCATGGACATAGCCCAAATTGGGTGAACCACATATATTTGTGTCTCTCTTGTTTTATTTATTTATATTTATGCAATATTTTATGTGTTCCATTGCTTTGTAATATCTAATTTTCTAACAAATGGTATCAGAGCCAAAGGTCTATTTGACTAATAAAATCGCAACAGAGAAGGGTTCCTAGTTCGAGTGGGGGCAATGGTAGAAGATGGTAGGTTTAGGGTCGAAAAAATTAATGGCCAAAACTACTAGTTGTGGAAGATGAGGATGGAACATTATCTGTAACAGAAAGATCTGTACCTACCATTAAGAAGAAATACAAAGAAGTTGACAAGTATGACAAACACAGAATGGGATATTCTTGACAGAAAGGCACATGGAACAATACGGACATGTTTAGCGGTGTCAGTAGGGTTTAATGTTGGCATTGGTCAAATTATATGAAAAACCCTCAGCCTCAAATAAGGTATTTCTTATGAAGCATTTATTTAATATGAAGATGTCAGAAGGTGTATTTGTTGTTGATCATTTAAATGAATTTAATACAATTAAAATTCATTTAATTTCTATGTTGGGCCATGAATACGACCACTTTTTAACACTTATTTCATCCATTTTTACTCTTCTTCATCATGTCATTTATCATAATTTATCATATAATTCTATTTTACAATGATTTATGCTTTTATATAAAAATATTATTTATTCTCCTTTATTTCTAATAAACTGATGACTATGCATGGTTTTATCAATGATAGTTTTAATAAATTGGTTTTAACATTATTCACCACTTTTAGCCTTCAATACAATTTCTAGGTTGAAGATTTGATCATTAAATATTCCAACTCAGAAATTCGTTGGAATAAGAAGTGACAGTTTTGCGGTTGAGAGTATGGGCAAATGAAGAAGAATCTAGAAAATCCAGAACATGGGTTTTGTCTAGAACGGACCAAGTTAACTTTAGAATAGAATGATTTGCCCAAAATCGTCTTGTATTGAGAGAAACACAGGGTTCTTTGGGCACGATTTTCTCAAATTTGTTGTGTGGCCGTTTTCCAAATCTCAGCTGCAAAACCAAATTCGCCTTGCTCTTGTTGAAAGATGAATGGAAATATATTCTCTTGTTGATCAATTGGTTAGAAACAATCAAATTTTGTAATAGAATTATCTCTATTGTAACTGCTCTCTAATCTCTCTCTATTTAAATGAAAACAGAGATCAGAGATAAAGGAGGGAGAATTGAGGATTCATAATTGAAAATTCAAGAATGATGATGGGATAGGATAGAATAGGAGGAAAAGGAGATTGTTGCATTGCCATTGTGATCTTCAAATTTTCTGTTGTTTTAATGATTTCATAGTTTTGATGATGAATAAATAAAAGGGTTGTTGTTCATTCTTCTCATCTGAAGTAGCCCAGCAGTATCCGCTGGCGGCTAAGGGCCCAACCTCTGGTGGATTACGCTGCTATTGTATTATATCTTTACGATTCATGTGTGGTTTGATTTCTTTCTTTTACTCTACTCAGTAATCTGAAGCACTTTAATGTTTCACATATCAGCTCTGTTATACTTGATTGAATATTATTGTTACTTACAATGGGAATGCTATGGTACCATTCCAACCCTGCATCACATTATTGTTTATATTTGGAAAATCATATAGCATCGTTGTTCCTTTTAGATTACAAGTTAATCACGATGTATACTCTTGAATTAGTACTACTGTATGATTTATCCTTAAATTGTGACTGTTGTTTATTTGGAAGTGTCATTCTGTTATCATTGTTGTTCTGAAACAATTGCTGTACTGTTACAATTGCTATTATTTCATCGCCGTGATTCATGCATATTGTATCGAAGCTCAGATTACTGTCCTTTTTAATGATAAGTGTGTTGCATGTTTGACTTGGGTTGCTGCACATTCAAATTTAATCCGTTGTTCTATACTTTATCTTTGATAATCTGCTATTCCATTTCTGTTTTCTATTCAATTCAAACGATGTTACTTAATTCTTGAAGATTATAATTATTACTGCATTCATTTACGTAAGATAGAGTTTTGCTGTTCAATCCTATTTATAGAAGTATATGATGTTCCATTTCTTGTCATTCGAAAATCATCATTGCTTTGGTGTGCAGAAGGTCTGAGATTGTAGTGAACATTGACCTATGTTGTATAGTTCCCAGTTTGATGATCCTTCTTTTGAGTGCCTTTTTAATTGCATCAATTTATAGAGGGAAGAGTTACTGTTACTGTACCCTCGACTGATTAATTGTTGTAGTTTTCTGAGTGAATGATTTAAGTTTCAGAGTGATAAGTTTCTTTTAATTGTAAGTAGATTCTATTTCCATCTTTCATTTACTTTTGGATTTAAAGCACTATACTGCAAAACATTACTCTTGAGTAAATAGCCACCTCAGACTGAGTACACTCTTGAAATAAAAAGTTGTCCCTGGGTTGACAATTAATGTGAAGATAATTAGGAGTTAAAAAGACACCTTTTGATCGATCGACATTTTGGCGCCGTTGCTAGGGAGAGTGTAGCCATTTTTAAAGAGTAGTGTGCATCTGATGAGTCCCAGTTAGGAAAGAATTGGATATTAAAAATGGAAGGTAAGAACCTGCATATAGAGCATGCAAAATCCCTGCTCCCCGCCTGCTTTCCAATAGAATTGTTAAAGAACATAGGGTAGAAATAAATGTTTGAATTTTTGTTTGAATGACTTAACAAAAAAAAAAAAATTAGAAATTTTGAAAAACAAATCTCATGATTTCACTCAAGTGGTGATGTAAGCACCACCCATTTCACTAATCAATTGATAGGAACATTTGAAGAAGGAGCCTCAAAGAAACACATGAAGAACATCTTCTATTATGGTAAGAAATGGCTCACATTTCTACTTTTGAATTCCCTATCAAATATCTAGGAGGAGTGACACAAATGCACATAATTCCCCCATCTTCTCTACCAAATTTTCATGGTTTGACAAATGAAGATCGAGATACATTTTTCTTTGAGTTTGAAATACTTTGTAGAGGATATGATTGTTGTACTAATGATCAAAGTTTGAAAGTGTTTCCTCTTACTCTAAAAGGAGCAGCTCTCCGATTGTTCATGAGCCTAGGTGGGAACTGCATCCAAACATGGGAGGACATGAAGAACATATTCTTGAAGACGTACAAATACTATTGCAAGGCCAATAAATATATTTTTAATATGATACAAGGGGAAGATGAAAGCTTGGAGGACTATGTAGATCGATTTCATGACAACCTTCAAAAATCAAAGCATAAGCATTTGGAAAAAGAGATCTTAAAAACACTCCTTCTTAAAGGAATCAAAGATGAATAAATAAAAATATTAAATCTAATAGGAAAAGGTGATGTTTTTCAGTTGTCATATGATGATGTTTGTGAATTGTGCATAAGGTATTCAAGAGGAATCTCCAAGGCTGGTAAGAATTCTAGAGATGTTTGTTCTTTCTTTTCCAAATCTGCTACAAGAATAGGAGACATAAGAGCTGAAATCAATGCTTTATTTGAAAATTTTAAAGTTAATTTTATTAGCTCTCTAAATGAAAAATTGGATGTTTTGCAGGTTCATAAAAATGAAAAATTTGATGAAGTGTTTTTCCCTCATGACCGAAAGAAGCAGCCCATAGATACTTGTTCTTCCTTATCTAGGATGGAAGTATCATTTCAAAGAGATGAGGAAGCTACAGCAAGGTCAAAACCATGGAAATCATGGCCTACAGGTATGGTTCAAAACACTTATTCTCCATTCTCTTACTTGCATAATCCATTATGGAATACTCATGTTTTAAGGCAGCCATGTCAATTTCAATATAACCACCAATCTTGTCTACAAGTTTAGCATGGTTCACCTTATGATTGCATGACTACTCTCCCTCATCTTCTAGCACAAACATATTCTCCATATCCTTTACTAGCTCTTCCACAACATCTTTCTTGCCCATCAAAACTATTCACACAACCCAATCAATCACATCATCAAAATGCTCCATTCCATACGCAATTTCCTGCTCAACTAATTCCACACCCTCACCATAATAAACCAGTACAACATGCTTACAATGTTGAACTGCAAAATTTACCCACCCTTCCCACCCATTCTATCTCACATGCACCATTAGAGAAAATTTACAATGAGATTAAGAATGTTTCAAATTCGAAAATTGTAGAAGCTATGGAAGAAAATGAGGTTTCATTTAGTATGCATCCACAAACCATTTTAAAAGCTCAAGACTTCATGGTATGATGGCTATGGGAAATCAAGAAAGTAAAGGATATATTGAAGATTGGTTTCACTCCATCACTTGTTTGCAACATCACTCCATACTTCAACAAGTTTTGACAACATCTTTTCAAGGGAAGTTGGCTTCTCATACCATAATATTCATTAATATGCATCTTTCAAATTTGGGTATGTGCATACATGAAGCCCTGTTTCAAGAATGGCTCCATTGGAAGTAGTCATATACGTAGTCATATTCATTTTTCAAATCAAAATAGGTTAGTGTAGAAAATAAATAAATAAATAAGGACATAAATAAATACATTTTGCTTTTATGTAAAACTAGTTGTTTTTTGTTGCAACACGCTATGAAAATCAACATCGGTGATAATTTTTTTATTCATTTGTGTATGTAAATGATTATAATGAAAATAATAGTTCTACAAACACTCATATTCATTTTTATCATCAATTTGAAAAAATGCTTGAATATCATATTTTTTGGCTTGTGGGCTTAATGAAATTTCTGAAAACACAGTCGGGACAGTCATGTTTTGAGGAACCAAATATGCAATATTTTTGAAACCTGTTTCTATCCTAAGTAGCCCTTGATATGTACTTTCCAACTCAATTTGAATCACTCAATTTGGATTTGAAATGAAAAGGTTAAGACCAAAACATTGACAGGGTGTCTAGCAGGTAGCTCAGGAACAGAGTTGGGACAATTGGTTTTTGGAGGCTTAAATGAATGAATTTTTAAAGCTTGTTTCTATGGACGATTCCCTTGTGAAACTAGTTTAAAATTCAATTGGAATAACTCATTTTTGATACCGTATGCGAAAGTTATGACCAAAATACTGACTGTCTATCGTAAATCAGTACTCTTAAAACTCTGCTTTTCCAGTTGTTCCTTAGAGTATTTGACCTATCAATTATTATTGTCTTCAAAACATATTTCTATTGGAGATAAATAAATGAATCTAATTTTATTTCCAATTTTAATCATTCAAATCTGACATCAAACGAAGAATCTATGCTTAAAACATTCACTATTGTTCTAAGTAGGGTAATCGAAGATGACTCTGTTATGCAGGTTGTTCTCATTAAAATTGACATATCATATCATTGAATTTTTAAAACCTATTTCTATTGGAGATAAACATTTGAATTAGCTCTCATCTGGCTTTGGAATGACTCAATTTGAAAGACAAACAAAGAAGTTGTGATCAAAACACTGCAGGTTAGCATGATTAGCCACTGCTCTCCCGCAGGTGACAAATAAATCTTACTTTGTTATTTTCTCAGTGGATTTGTTATACAGAGTAACTACTTGTTGTTTTTTTGCATAATTCTTGGATTAGGAAATTCTGATCACCTCTCCTTCTCCATGATTTAATGTTTTATTGCAGGTAGACACTCGTTTTTTTGTAGGTCCTAAGAGAATAAACAAGGTTCATTTATGGACGAGCAATTCTTGAAAGAAATTTTAATGAAACAAGGGAATTTCATCCAACTCATTACCCAACGAATTCATAATAGAAAGAATGAGAAATTTATTTCAATTTGAAGATTCATGTCATGTCTTTGCTGCCAAAACATTTTTCAAATAGATCATTTTTTTGACATAACATCATAGCTGTTGTGACTTAATTTATTTATTTACATACTGTTTTTGAATAAAATGTTGTTTCTTTTCTAATCTCTCTTATATTTTGTGTTTTAGGTGTTTCTTCATTCAAACTGTAACCCATCCTTAGCATCAATACAGTGAACAACTAATTCATTCTTTGCGTGCTTGCATTTTATGCTTGTGCATTTTGCTGTTCCTTTTCTGAAGGGACAACATTTTTGTTTACTTTTGTTGTTTTTGATGTTTCTTTTCCAAAGGGAAAACATTTTCGTTTTGCTGTTCCTTTTTCAAAAGAACAACACCTTTTGTGTCAGTTGTTCTTTTTCCACGGCTCATTTTGCTGCTCCTTTTTCACGTTTTGTTGTTCCTTTTCGAATGGAACAACACCTCTCCACTTTCACGTTTTGCTATTCCTTTTCAAATAGAACAACACTTCTCCACTTTCACGTTTTGTTGTTCCTTTTCGAATGGAACAACACGTCTGCACTTTCATGTTTTGTTGTTCCTTTTCGAAATGGAACAACACTTCTGCACTTTCACGTTTTTGCTGTTCCTTTTCGAAATGGAGCAACACTTCTGCACTTTCACATTTTGCTGTTCCTTTTCGAAATGGAACAACACTTCTGCACTTTCACGTTTTGTTGTTCCTTTTTGACATGGAACAACACTTTTGTACTTTCATGTTTTGTTGTTCTTGTTCGAAATGGAACAACACTTTTGCACTTTCACATTTTGTTGTTCATTTTCAAATGGAACAACACTTCTGCACTTTCATGTTTTCCTGTTCCTTTTCAAATGGAACAACACTTCTGCACTTTCACATTTTTGCTGTCCCTTTCCGAAGGAACAACACTTTCACATTTTTGTTGTTCCTTTTCAAAGGAACAATATTTTCGCATTTTTTTGTTCTTCTTAAGGAACAACACTTTTTCACATGCATTTTTTTGTTGTTCCCTACAGGGAACAACACTTTTTCGTGTGCATTTTTTCTTTTTGGTGTCCATTTCCTTTGTTGTTCCCTACAAGGAACAACACTTTCTGAGTGTTTTTGCTATTCCTTTAAAAAAAAACAACACTTTGGGAATATTTTCAAGAGAAACCCTTCCTTCCTCTTATGGGATTATTCCTAGTTCATCTCAACCACATTTTATTGATTCCCTTTTA
Organism: Pinus taeda; assembly: GCA_000404065.3. Taxonomy (NCBI): domain Eukaryota; kingdom Viridiplantae; phylum Streptophyta; class Pinopsida; order Pinales; family Pinaceae; genus Pinus; species Pinus taeda. Next base: position 183,235 of record APFE030785181.1, read on the forward strand.
TGGCATGAAGTACACTACTTTTATGAGGACAATAATTATGGATTCTATTGAAGCGAGTTAATATCATTTACGTTATGATCCTTAACAAGATAACTCCTTGACGATAGCTTATTTTCAAAAGGGACACAATTATTTATATACTACTTTACTACATTGTTTTCTGCTGTACATGATACTGATTGATCATCTTAATACCATGTTGGTTCCACCCTTCCTGGTTATAATCTTCTGTGTCTGTAATAAATGAGATTATGGGTATATTTTTTTCTATTGACATGTTCAACTTCTTCCACCATCCCTACTCTTAAGGAGTACTGAACCTCCATCTTTCTATCATAAAAATGTGTCATAACAAAAAAATTTTGTTTGCAGATGGAGGATAGGGGGTCTCATTACGAGCCAACCTACCATGTTTATAAGGCTGTAACAAAGTGACATTCCCATTATGGCCACCACACTAGGGTTATGATCCATTAGATAGCCAAATTATCCTTGGAATAGAAGGTCTCATCACGAGCCGACCTGATCACTTTTTCTATATCCCAGTGAATGGCAGTGTGGTTATCTGGTTACCATGCCAGCGCACTGATCTCTTCTGTAGAACAGCACTAAAACTCTCTAGTTATAAATTGAGGATCCTAGCTCGTATGGGTTAAAAAGCAATCCTACCGAGGCTATGGACACCTACTGGTAGCAGAGACTCTGTTTATAGTATTGAAGTTATATCTTATCATCAATTATTACTATAATACCCTTTTTCTTATTTTTTCTTTTTATCAAAGAAGCTATTTCCTTAATTTTCCCTATTTTGAACCTTTACGCATGAGAAATTATTTTCTAATCAATCACATCATTTTTCAGCTAGAACACCGTCAGTAAAGTATGCTTTTGGCATATTGTTCTTCTTTTTCTTTTTTCGCATAACTTATCATCAATCCAAAGCGTCCTATCTCTTATTCATAACTATCTTTACACACTTTGCTCTCATTATAACCATAACTCTCACCGTCCTATCATTGATATGTGCACTCTGCTTTAGTTACTGATGTATTGTTCATCCCCTTGCCTTGCTGTCAGCACAACACCTTTCATATTCTTTATGGTTATGGAATCCCTTTTCCAATCGAAGGGGGGAATGTATGCATTATGGGATTGCATGCGATATGATTGCTGCATTCTACCATAACTTGTTGATTTAATAAAATATCTTATTGAAATTTTTGCATGCATCTTATTTGTTGCTATTCAAAACTAACAATGTGCCTTCAAGAACATTATATGCAAAATAGTGATCTGTTTATAGGACAACAACAAGTATGGGCATAACTCTATTCGCAACATGACCACACTATTGCAACTAATAGAAGAAGCTCGAGCAACTTGCGAACGTGAACAATTCTTCAGAAATGATGTGCTTACCTGGATTCCACCTTTTGCATCAGTTTCAGTGCTAACTCTGCCTACATCAGCTTCAACAAATGCTAGTACATATATGTCATTCCACATTTTTCTTTTTGGAGGCAAAACTTGAGGTAAAATAACATAATTTTCTGACTTATTATGAATTTAGGAAAATTTAATGAAAATCTATTTGAGCATTATTTATCAGCCTTCATTCCACATATTTACCACTTCCCATTTTTTTCAGCTGCATATTATCTTTCCGTTTGGGGCAGTGTTCCTTTCATTCATTTCTTTCTTATGACCATGTCATCCAAATTCTTTACCATCCATTGCTATTCTTATTCATTCTCCACACCTCCCTTATTCCATGTTATTTTACACCAAGCATAAAATTCAACAGCCGGTAGCAACCACCTCAATTTGTTTTCTAGCATCGCATGAGGGCATGCTAATTTTTCAGAGAGGGGGAGGAATTGCTATGCATGATGGATGTTTTCTACTTTCTTTCTCATTTAAGGCATACAATTTCAGTGCAGAAATTTATTTCCATAATATTTTTAAAACTATGAACTCAATTCTTGTGATTCCTGGAAAACACAGATGTATCATTAAAATATACAAACCCAGATAATTTCAAGTTAAATTGGTTCGTAAAATTTCGAAAATCATGCACTCTCACCTACAACCATTTTGTTTATATCTCATGATCCGTACATCAAAACGATCTGATTTTTGGATCATATAGGCATACATATATTACAAATTTACTTGCAACATTTCAACAAAATCTGGTTTGTAGTTTTTGGGAAAATGGTTAATGAAGGTTGTTGTCACTTATATCATATTTTGCTGCAACTTCATATGCACATAACTTGAATGTCAATGTAAAAATTGTTGTCTTCATCAAGATTGCTAAAAATTGAATATTCATTAATTGAGGAAGAATTCATTTTTTCTATCTATTTCATGAGCTTGGATGAACAAATTTTTTATTGCTTAATTAACACATGGGTTTTATCTTTGGGTTGCATGAGGACATGCAATATATTCAATTCTTGTTGCATGAGGACATGCAATATATTTGGTGTGGGGGTATGTTTGGCCGTGAATACGACCACTTTTTAACACTTATTTGATCCATTTTTACTCTTCTTCATCACGTCATTTATCATAATTTATCATATAACTCTATTTTACAATGATTTATGCTCTTATGTGAAAATATTATTTATTCTCCTTTATTTCTAATAAATTGATAACTATGCATGATTTTTTTAATGATAGTTTTAATAAATTGGTTGTAATATTATTCACCATTTTTAGCCTCCAATACAATTTCCTGATTGAAGATTTGATCATTAAATATTCCAACTCAGAAATTCGCTGGAATAAGAAGTGACAGTTTTGCGGTTGAGATTCTGGGCAAATGAAGAATAATCTAGAAAATATGGAACATGGGTTTTGTCCAAAACAGACCAAATTCACTTTGTTGAACAATGGTTTTCCCAAATTCGGCTTGTATTGAGAGAAGCGCAGGGTTCTTTGAGCACAATTTTCTCAGATTTGTTGTGTGGCCATTTTCCAAATCTCAGCTGCAAAGCCAAATTCGCCTTGCTCTTGTTGAAAGATGAATGGAAATATATTCTCTTGTTGATCAATTGGTCAGAAACAATCCAATTTTGTAATAGAATTATCTCTATTGTAACTGCTCTTTGATCTCTCTCTATTTAAATGAAAACAGAGATCAGAGATAAAGGAGGGAGAATTGAAGATTCAGAATTGAAAATTCAAGAATGATGATGGGATAGGATAGAATAGGAGGAAAAGGAGATTGTTGCATTGCCATTGTGATCTTCAAAGCTTCTGCTATTGTAATGATTTCATAGTTTGATGATGAATAAATAAAAGAGTTGCTATTCATTCTTCTCATCTGAAGTAGCCCAACAGCATCTGCTGGCGGCTAAGGGCCCAACCTCTGGTGGATTATGCTGCTACTGTATTATATCTTTATGATTCATGTGCGGTTTGATTTCTTTCTTTTACTCTACTCAGTAATCTAAAGCGTTTACTATTTCACATATCGGCTTTGTTATACTTGATTGAATATTATTGTTACTTACAACGGGAATGCTATCTTACCATTCTAACCCTAAATTACATTATTGTTTATTTTGGCAAATCATATAACATCGTTGTTCCTTACAGATTACAAGTTAACCGCGTTGTATATTCTTGAATTGGTACTACCATATGATTTATTCTTAAATCATGACTGCTGTTTATTCGGAAGTGCCGTTCTATTATCATTGTTGTTCTGAAATAATTGTTGTTCCGTTACAATTGCTATTATTTCATGGTTGTGGTTCATGCATATTGTATCGAAGCTCAGATTATTGTCCCTTTTAATGATAAGTGTGTTGCGTGTTTGACTTGGGTTGTTGCACATTCAGATTTACTCTGCTGTTCCATTTCTGTTTGCTATTTAATTCAAACGTTGTTACTTAATTCTTGAAGATTATAACTATTGCTGCATTCATTTACTTAGGATAGACTTTTGTTGTTCAATCCTATTTATAGAAGTATATGATATTCCATTTCTTGTCATTTGAAAATCATCATTGCTTTGGTGTGCAGAAGGTCTGAGACTGTAGTGAACATTGGCATATGCTGTCTAGTTCCCAGTTTGGTGATCCTTCTTTTGAGTGCCTTTTTAATTGCATTAGTTTACAGAGGGAAGAGTTACTGTTAATGTACCCTCAACTGATAAATTGTTGTAGTTTTCTGAGTGTATGATTTAAGTTTCAGAGTGATAAGTTTCTTTTAATTATAAGTAGATTTTATTTCCAGCTTTCATTTACTTTTGGATTTAAAGCACTATACTACAAAACATTACTCTTGAGTAAATAGCCGCCTCATACTAACTACACTCTTGAAACAAGAAGTCATCCCTGGGTTGACAATTAATGTGAAGATAATTAGGAGTTAAAAAGACACCTTTTTATCGCTCGACATTCTATAGGGGTGACTTTTGATGATGAAGTTAGGGCTTTGTTATTACTATGCTCATTGCTAGAAAGTTGGAATGGTTCAGTTATGGCCATTGGTAACTCTGTCTCTGGATCTAGTACTTTAAAGTTTGATGATGTTGTTGGTGTAGTCCTTAGCGAGGAAATGCAATGGGAAAGCTTCTGTGAGACGTCAGGTAATGCTTTGACCGCAAAGGCTAGGGGAAGAAAAATGGAAAGAGGAAAGAGCCCAGGATATCGCAGTAAGTCAAGGAAAGGAAGATCCAAATCCAAATCAGGGATAGTGTGTTGGAAATGTGGGAAGAAAGGACACCTAAAGAAATATTGCAAGTCTCGGAAGGGAAAATAAGGAGACACGCAACAAAAAAACAATCATGAAGTGAATGTGATAGTTGATGTGTTGCAAGATGCTTTGATTATTTCATTAAAAAATATTATTGATGCATGGGTGGTAGATTCAGGGGCCTCATTCCTTGCCACACCTGATAGGACACATTTTCATGATTATGTTCACGGAGATTTTGGTCAGGTTTGATTTGGTGTTGATAAACCCTATAAAATCATTGGAATGGGTATAGTTTTCATAAAACAACAAAATGGAAATCAATGATTATTGAAGAAAAATACGATTTCAACAGGGCAGTTGGGAGGTGAAGACTGTGCAACTACTTTGATAGATAAAACCTGGAAGGTCACTAAAGGATCCCTAGTAATAGCAAAAGGAGAAAAGGTTGGTACATTGTACTTATGGAATGGTATTTCTAATTATGTTTCTAATTATATTGATACGACAGTGTGGCATCATAGGCTCTAGCACATGAGTGAGAAGGGGATGCAGATTCTTCGCCCAAGAAATTTGTTGCCAGGTTTGAAGCATGTTGATTTAGAATTCTGTGAAAATTATGTTTATGGAAAACATAAGATAGTAAAATTCCTCAGAGTTGGGAAAGAAAAGAAGAGAAAAAAATTAGATCTTGTGCATACAGATGTATGTGGACCTTCTCAGGTATCATATCTCGGTGGCTCTCATTATTATGTTACTTTTATTTATGATGCAACCAGAAAAACCTGGATTTATTGTATTCGAAATAAATCTGATGTATTTGATACTTTCAAAAAATGGAAATCTTTCATTGAAAATGAGACAAGAAAAAGGTTGAAATGTCTCAATTCAGACAATGGAGGTGAATATTGTAGCAAAGAGTTTGATCGATACTCTTCAGAGAATGGAATTCATGGAGAGAAGACAATTCCAAGAACACCACAAGAAAATGGCTGTCAGAAAGGATGAACAGGACAATCATGGAGTGTGCAAGGTGCATGAGATTGCATGCAAGATTGCCTTTACAATTTTGGGTAGATGTTGTAGATGCAACTGTTTATCTAATAAACAGAGGGCCTTTGAGTTCCTTGGATGGTGGTATTCTAGAGGACGCATGGATAAGTAAAAAGGTAAACTACTCATTTTTAAAAACTTTTGGTTGTTGAGCCTTTCTCCACATTAATAAAGAAAATAGAAGAAAGCTTGAGGAAAAATCAAATAAATGCACCTTTATTGGATATGGTGTTAATGATTTTGGTTATGCTTTTATGATTATGAAATACACAAAATAATTAGGAGTAGAGGTGTCATATTCAATGAAAAGGTTTTGTATAAGGATCAGATGCTGGAAAAGAAACAGGAAAAAGAAAACAGAGAATACACAGTGCTTGATAAGATCACAGAAAAGTGAAGGTGCTTGAAAATCATAATGATCAACAACCAAAACAAATACAAAAACCACAACAGCAAAAATCACCTCAAACACTTGAAAATCATGTTAGAAGATCTACCAAGATAAGTAGACCCCATGAACGATACTCTCCTCCATTATATTATGTATTGTTGACTGATTCTGGTGAACCAGAATGTTATGAAGAAGCAATACAGGTAGAAACCAGGAAGAAGTGGGAGCAAGCCATGAAAGAAGAGATGGACTCCTTAGCACATAACAAGACTGTGGGCTTAGTCAGGTTGCCTGCAGGTAAAACAACATTACAGAATAAATGGGTTTACAGGTTGAAGGAAGAAGATGGAGGTAGAAAAAGGTATAAATCTAGACTTTTAGTGAAGGGGTTTGCACAGAAAAGGGTATAGAATTTGATGAGATATTTTCTCTTGTTGTTAAAATGACTTCAATCATAACTATTTTAAGTCTAGTAGCGGTTGAAGATTTGCATCTTGAGCAATTAGATGTAAAGACAACATTTTTCCATGTGGATTTTGAGGAAGAGATATATATGCAACAACCACAAGGATATGACATAAAAAGGGAAGGAGAAACTAGTGTGCAGGTTGAAGAAGAGCTTGTATGGCTTAAAATAGGCTCCAAGGTAGTGGTATCTAAAATTTGACAGGTTTATGTCTAAACAAGGTTATACTAGATGTCACTCTAATCATTGTGCTTATCTCAAAAGGAAAAATGATGGCAGTTGTATTATATTATTATTGTATGTAGATGACATGCTTGTTGCAGGTTCTAGCATGCAGGAAATAAATGTGCTCAAATGAAAATTGGCGAACTCATTTGCAATGAAGGAATTGGGTGCTGCAAAACAAATCCTTGGTATGAGAATAACTAGAGATAGGAAGAATAAAAAATTAACATTGTATCAGGCTGAGTAAATAGAAATGGTGTTAAAAAGATTTAATATGCAAAATTCAAAACTAGTTAGTATACCTTTGGCTAGCCATTTCAAACTAAGTAAGGAGGTGTCTCCCAAGGCTCAGGAAAAAATGGCTTATATATCTAAAGTTCTATATGCATCAGCAGTTGGAAGCTTAATGTATGCAATGGTTTGCACAAGGCCTTATATTGCACATGCTGTGGGATTTGTAAGCATGTACATGAACAATTCAGGAAAATAACATTGGCTGGTGGTAAAGTAGATTCTCAGGTATTTGAGAGGTACCGCAAATCAAACATTATGCTTTGTGGTTCAAACATTTCTCTACAGGGATATGTTGATGCAGATATGGTGGGTGATAGAGATAACATGAGGAGCACAATAGGGTATGTGTTTACTCTAGATGGAACAACTGTCAGTTGGGTTTCAAAGCTGTAAAGTGTTGTTTCAATCTGAACAATAGAAGTAGAGTATGTTGCTGATACAGAGGCTAGTAAAGAAATAATTTGGTTGCAAAGGTTTCTGGATGAATTGGGTATGAAGCAGGAGTTGCGCAATTTATACAGTGATAGCCAGAGTGCCATACATATTGCAAAAGCCTTTGCATTTCATTCCAATACTAAACATATACAGCTTAAGTACTATTTCATATGGTCAATGTTAGAAGATGGACAGTTGAAGCTGAAAAAGATACACACTAGCTAGAATCCTGTAGATATGTTAACAAAAGTTGTAACTAGGGAGAAACTGAAATTTTGCTTAGTTTCAATTGGTCTTCAAGTATGATGAAGAAGATGAGAAACATCTAGGTCCAAAGTGGAGTCATTGTCTAGCAAATGAAGTAGTGGTGGAGTTTCTATAATCAGTCTCCAAGTAAGAGATTATTGGGTGTGGAGCTTGATTATCTTCTTTATTCAGAGGTTTCGCCGCATTGGACCCTAGTTCGTAATGTGGCAGCAACACTTCCCATAAAATGTGTGCCACAAGGGGTTTGACGATGATTATTTGGAGCCCCCCTCCCTGGCTGGGGATCAGGGGAAGCGCCCCCGAAGCTAAAAATAGATGTAAAATTGCCTTATAAAATGTTGTAATTTAGTAGTCAATATGGGCGATTCATTAGGTAGAGATCTGACAATAGAAGTTATGTTTAGTTTAGGGTTTATTTTCCCTATAAGGCAACCCCTTTCTATATATGAGGGAATTGTATTGCGTCTATGTAGATTTGTAGTCTGAGTGAGAAAGAGATAGGAGATTGTGTGAGAGAAAAGATGGAATTACAACGGATTTGTTGTAGGTTGTATCTCTTCATTTTGCTGGATAATATAAAAGGAAGGACTATTTGTTTCTCCATGGATGTAGCCCAAATTGGGTGAACCATGTATATTTGTGTCTCTCTTTTCTATTTGTTTTCTATGTTTACATTTCTGTAATATTTTATGTGTTCCATTGCTATATAATATCTAATTTTCTAACACATCACTTACAAAGCCTCAACACACCTTGATCCAGCATATCAAGGGTGAGCAATCTCTCCCAATCAAACTAATTGGTAACAAACATGGTTTCAAATCCTTCGAGAGATTTATTTGTAAAAACACAACCCTAATCAATAATATACTTTCACATATAGACAGTCAAATAAAAACCTCGAGGGTCGTTCTAGATGTTGCTTCTCAGCTTAGTAGGACTATCAACCGAATATTTAACAGAAGATTCCTTAATCATATAGTTTCCTTTCCTATTTCACATGCAACAACATATCCTCCTAAATTCATTCTTTAATCAAAACCAAGCTATGCCCTCCCTCTCAACCACGAAGCATCTCTTTATCTAGAATCCATCTTAATCTTAGGGAGATATCTTCTATTTAAACTTCCTTATGGATATCAACCTCTTATTTTCGTTATCAGAGAATATTTTGTGGCTTCCAACCATTTTATCATAGTTATAAACCTCATTATTCTTATCACATCAAAGAATATCTTCACCATATTGTAGATTATATACCTTCACAACTTAGATAGAAAGTACAAACAAAACTATAGAAGCATGAAGTTAGCTATATCAAAATTACAGAAGCATTTCAACTTTATACATATCAGATACCCAAAATTAACTATAACAAGAGGCATATACTATTCAACATCTTGCTAGGGACTTTGTCATAATCCCTAGACTACTTCATAACAAATTTCATTCTATTTAGGGTTTCAATGTTTCTTTAAAAGTGTAATATACCCAACTAGAAAATTTAGCAAACCTTAGAAACAATTCAAATTACAAATATAGATCTATAAGGCATCTAACAACTACCAAAATTCCTATGCTGGACTTTCCACTAGGGATTCCTACAAATCCTAGATTTCATGCAAAAGAGTCAATCAAAGTTAATCACAACTTAGTCATTAACACGACCAACTTCCACTAGAGTTAGTTGCAATCCATAGATTTTCAATCAACCATCAATCTCAACCAAAAACTCATATTTTCAACCATATTACACAAATCTCAAATCATCATATTGTCATTAGATATTTTACTTCTACTAAGGTTGAACTCCATAACCCTAGAATTTCATTTTCACAATCTCGACAATCATTATATAAATAAATCTTAGATTGTTACATCACACATACTATAGAATTTAATTCCTACTAGGGTTTAGTTGCAAAAACCTAAGTGTCCAAATATCATCATCCTAGAAACTTAGACAAGGATTTATATTAAATCCTGAGACTTATGACCATTAATAACTAGGTGAACACATATATCTAGGAATTCATCAGTATTGCATAAGCACATCGTATGTCAGGCATCATTAATACATTAGAAATATACTTGACCTAGACCAAGCTAGGGTTTCGACCAAAAGGACATCTCTATATATACCTAGGGGTTCATCATCATGTGAAAGTATTTCATATCATGTGTTAGTCAAACCCAACTTCACAAAATATCATTAAGAGTTATACAATAGGTTTGATCATATAAACAAACACATACCAAGGAAATCATTTGTAAGACATTATAAGGGTATTGCTTACACATTCCACCAAACCCTAATGAGCTAGGGTGTCAACATAGGAACATAGAAAACCCAAAAACTACCAAAACTTCAAAGTTTTTGGATTTCAGACCTTGTCATTCAACCAAAAGTTAAGTTTTCTTGATCATACCAAAATCTCAATCATGACATTATCAACAAAAACTTCAAATAACATTTTCTCAATAACCCTAAATAGTTTAGGGTTTCATTCATTCACATTATCATACCCTCATGTTAGGTTTTTCCAAAAATTGTCTAGGGTTCTACAAAATTAGTTAAGAATATGAGTAGGGTGGGTAGCTTTATCAAGCGATGGATCACCAAAAACAAGAATTTCTATGGTTCAATATAGCTAGACACAACAATGTTAGTAACATATTGTCAAATGAATAAACATTTACTAAAGAGGTCAATGCTTTTGTAGTTTAAGACACACCTTTAATTCTTGACAAACCTGATCTTGACATTTCCTATTTCATACTCCTTGAGAATATAGTAGAAGTTTTCCTAATCAAGACAATAGAGGGAAAATGGTGATTATTATTTAAGATAATCAAAACTAAATGAGTACATGAAATGAAAAAGTGAAAGCAAATCAGATACTTATCTTTAAGAGTTGTTGGGGGCACCCTCCGTAGCTTGAAGGGTACCTACAAATTTATAAAAACAATAAAAATGACTTTTCCAAAATATGTTAAAAACCTAAAAATTCTAAAACATATAAATCAAGATATCTAAAAATAAAAGCAAAGAACTTAGTACTGTAAATCCCTAATATCAGATTCTTTGGGCTTAACTTTCTTTGGGTCTCCTTCCTTAGAAAAGTTAGCTTGGTCTCTTTCTCTCTTCTTGTTTCTTGGATTGTCAGGACAGTCACTCCTATAGTGACGTTTATGACATCGATAACATTCGACCTTAGAAATGTCAAGTTTCTTCCTCGGTCCTTTTGATTTATTTCCTTTTCGTTGGGAAATGTAGGCATTTGACACTCCTTCAAGATTGGAAACTAATGATATCCTTAATTCTTCTTGACTCTAGGCAGTCCAATTGTTAAGACCTGCAACAAATGCACCCCAAGTAGGTAACAATCCCAATAGGGCAGTGATCATGAGTTTCTTATTTGTAACAATTCCATCAATGGCCAAAATATCATCCCTGATTCTTGATATATTGATAAAGAAGGATGCCACTTTGTCGTCTTGAGTCATCTTTGTGGTCCTTAGCTCATTCTTCAAACTTGTCACTTGACCAATGTTCTTAATAGTAAATAGCTTTAACAAGGCTTCATACATTTCTTGAGTATGATTGATGTTATCTATGAATGGGAAAAGGTTGTCTTTTATTCCTTCTACCATTAGAGCCATGGCCACAAATTCTAGTTTGTTGAATTTCACTTTTTCATCATCATTGGAATCCTCTATAGGCTTCTTCACTTTTCCTTTTACCAAGTCTAGTACCTTTCTATTTTCATGGATGAGGTAAATCCTCTTCTTCCACGATCTATAGTTAGAGGCTCCTTCAATTTTATCCTCTCCCTTGATTGTGTTAGACATATTCCTTGAATATAGTAGATCCATTCCCTGAGATAATCCCTTAGAATGGTTCCCTGATCAAGTGTTTGAGACTGCCTCTTTCTTCTTTCTTCACCAAAGCCCTCATATGATGTTAGAAAATTAGAAAGGAAAAATGATTTTCTTATTCTTGATAATTACTTGTCATGTTTCTTATTATTATGATTCTTTATATCTTATTTCTTTTACTTAATCAAACAATTACCAAAGCAACAACACATAAAAAAATAGACACTAGATGTAGGCACTATGCCAGGAAGAAACCACCCTCGAGGGGAAAACATAGTCAAGAATTTATTCCTTTCAATAGTATTATTTGAGACTCTTCACTCTAGACCAAGATCATACCTTCCCTCCACAGCAAGCCAACCTCCTAGAATTTCGACCCCTTTCCATCAACTTCAACTAGGCAACAACTTCCAGAAACTAGCAGCTTCTCGAAATAGTGAAACTTGGAAGACTTTGATCTCCCAATATGGGGCATGAAACATATAGAGAGAGGTACCAAAATTTTTATTTTATTCTTCTCCTTAGACTCCACCCGACACACACTTCCTTCGGCTTCCCAACAACAAACTTCACACTTCTTCCATCTACAAGAGAAATCAAACTTCTTGTGTGAGAGTGTGCTCCAAATGAATATGTGCTTGTATTTATATGCTCCATGTGAGGTTCAATTAGGGTCCTTAGGTCGACTTGATCTCCTCTAGGCCAACTTGGTGTGGAGGATACATAAATAATATTTGAATCAATACTTAATCTTTTTAGATGATTCAAAAGCCCAAGAATAGTCTCTCTAAAAGTACAATGACTCTATTGACTCAGAATAAATCCTAGAAGTCGTGAGTGGGGACTTTGACCTAAAACATGGTGACCCAAGCATGAAGCCCATGCTTTAATAAGTTACAACAACAACAACAACAACAATAATAATAATAATAATTCTTTTATTTATTCTTTTCATAAGTAGATTAAATGATGACTCAAATACATTAAATGAAGATTGAACTTGGTTACATTTTCGAACATACTTGAGTAGCCAAATGTACCATATTGTTAAATACCTTCTTCCTTCTACAATACCTTTTTCTATACACTCTCTTCATCAACATCCCAATCACATTAATTTCTTCATCCAAATTTAGTTTCTATTTTTGAAATCTTCTGTTGTCAACTTCCATTTGTTTCATGCTCACTTCCTCCATACTATTGTTTTATGACACTATAATATGATACTTTAAATCACCTTGAACTATGCATGGAACCTCCATGCATTCACCTATATCTATTTCTATCCATTCCTCTAAATACCTCATCTGCTCCTCAATATCCTCAAACACTAAATTTCAATGTTTTACTTGAGATTTAATGTTATCTTTATGAAATATATTGGATTCCATTTCTTTAATCATGTCTTCATGTTCATCTTCAATATATATGCCTGCATTTACAGAAAATTCATTATTTTCATGAATGTGATATTCTTAGATCTCATCCGCTGCTACATCCTCTTCTTCACCAAGGACTAGTCCTTGTTCCCGTTCACAAAAGCATACATTCATATTGGCTTCCTTGAGTTCTTCATTACTCTACTAAATACTCAACCTCCATTTTAGCTTTACCTATAACATGTGCCACTTAAACTTTTTTTTGTAGAACCCATATGCTTCTTTGGTCTTCAACATCTTGTTGTAGCAACTCCATAATCACATTCAACAAATTTCATTTTAGAAAGTTCTTGATTAAACACTTCATCACTTCTTTTCTTCTTTATCTCTTTGGCCTTGGAATCTCCTTTCCTTACAGTTGTGGCTTCCACTTGAACCTTTGTTATGACACTCTGTGGTTAGCCTTCCCTCTATCATTATGAGATTCTCCATGCTCAACAATGAACTACAACTAAGTATGTCCTCTGTAGAAATTCTCCTCTTCTTTCTACTCAATACCTCATCAATCTTTCTTCACTTGCTTGATCTTTTCATATTTTCTCTAGTTCTCTCCTTAGAAACTTCTTAAGCACTTCTCTACTCCTTGGTTCTTGCACTTACTTGGTTTACTTATTTTGATAACTTCTACTTGTTCCTTGCTTCATCTACTGCAAGATTCTTCTGCCACAATTCTTTCTTCACTTGTTCTCTTTGTCACAACTTCCAAGTTATGATCCATTATCACTCTCCTTTAGTTGCTACCTATAAACATAAATTCCTCTAAACAAATCAATAGAGAAATATAAATACCAATGTACCTATTTCACTATCGCAATTCTTGAATCTCTTTTTATTGCACAACTCTAATGTTTGTATTAAAAAATATCCTTCCATCTTGTCTCAAAGAGCATATCATCTTTGCCTCTCTTCTCTAAAGAGCTAACCAACTCTGATACCACTTGATGCAGGAAAATTCACCTCTTCTTTCAAATTCTAACTCTCTACTTCTAGGATGTCAATGCAATACAGACATCAAGGTTCCCATACACATTTAACCACATTTTGATCTTGTTTCTTGTTCCCGAAATAAAAGAAACACAAAAAAATATATTCACCCTCACTTGTGATACGTAAATCTCATATAATTTAATTTCAAAAGCATATGCAATATTTGAAACTCCACGTAATTCCATATTACACATAGAGTTGGAATTCTTCATTCACCCATACACATAGAGACAACTTTTGAACATAATGAAAGTCCTTCCATTGATAAAAGCATGTCCATACAATTACATAACAATTAAAGAAGTAGTCATTCCTCTCTTGGCTTGATCTCACATTTATTTTGGCCATTATTTCTTATTTCTTGTAAGCTTACAATAAATAGAATTAAGAAATTCAATATTTTTTTTAAATCATAAAATCACTCCATAAATCACCCATAAATCACTCCATAAAGTAGACTTTCCTAAATCCTAAAATCACTCCATAAGTCATCTAGAAATCACTCCATAAACATATTTTTATAAATTCTAAAATCACTTAATCTATCTCTAAAATCTCTCATTCTTTCGAGACCGATTTTCTTTTTCCTTATGGAAAAAATCTCACTTATCCATAAATTTTCTAAAACTATGACTCATTAGTTCTAAAAATCATAAAATATCTCAACTCAAAAAACACAATTTATTTACATACAAGAATATAATTTCTTATAAAAATTAAAGAGCCATTTTTCAAGCTTATTCACATTGAATACTTAATGGTTTGGAAGTTATAATGCTCCTGCATCAACTAAGGTCTCATTCAACTCAGGTGCAAGCCTTGGCACTCTATTGGTCCCATGCTCTACTAGCATGTTTGTTGTCAGTGAGGGACAACATATTATGAATTGAAGGGTTGTTTGAAATCTTGATATCAGGCTAAGGCATTTGGTCAATAGTATAATTACCACACTCCATTAGGAATATAGTGAAAATTATGGGAGATGGACATGAGGTGGTGGGAGTTTGTGGCTATTTATTAAAATAAAAAATATGTAGTGATTATCATTTCTTGGATCCTAGACATAGGTAATTTGAGGGGTCAATACAACCAATATCTATATATGGTCAATTCTTTTTGGAAAATGAAATCCCTTTTGGCCAAGATGTCATTATTGAACCGTGATGCTAAAGATGAGATCCCTTTTGTAGTTACACGAGCTCTAGATTTAGGTGAAGTAATTGGATAGAGATCTACAAAGAACTGAAGCTCATATGTCCCTTCTTTAGTGACCAAGATAATCAACTAAAAAGGGAAGGTATCCATAGAGGTGGAGTCATCTAACTCAACATAATTCTCATGCAATTCTTTTTGTTTTTTTATTTATTTTACTTTTATCTCCTACTTGTAGGTATAAACATGCTGTATGGTTAGAATTTTTTGGTTTTGCACACATCCATACTATTAATTTTGTTTGGAATTTTTAAGGAAGAATTTTGAAAAGCAATTTCTTAATGCATTGCCATTATTTGGATGAATTCATATAATTTTGTCTTACAAAAAAAAGTGATAATATGCATATTATATTTGAAATAGGTGAAAATATACATATTTAGAAACCAATGGGAATGATTTTACATAGCTTTTTTTCATTATTATATTTCAGTTATTATGAGAATTCGTCTATTGTAAATGTATAAACAATCATAGCGGGTTTGCATGAATCACAGGAAACAACTTGTATATATAGATGTTAGTAAATAATTAGCCATCGTAAATAATTACTTATTAGTTTGTATTTGGGTTATTTAGGATCTTTACGACCGCACTCCACTTTTACTAAACCCACAAAAATTCTACAATACTAATAAAAATGGATCCATGCAATGTGACAAAATTTCCCATGAAACAAACAAAAAATTTAAATTCATGAATGCACACCACTTTAAGCATACAAAACATTCAAAAATGCATGAAACATAGAATAAAACCATATCAATTAAACTCAAAATTTACTATAAAACAAACATTGTGAATGAGAACACATTCCTTATAAATAATCACATAATTGGTTGTAAACATCAATCTAACTTTAAAATTTGCTACTTGATTTCTCTTAACAACAAAATAACTCTTTCGATGCACAATGAATCTACAATGAAGAATGTCTCATAAACCCAACTATTGTCTACTCATATCCAAATACCCAATGAAAACTCATATCAAGCTAATTCCTACAACAATTTCAATCCACCAACTAAGTTTCTCTTCAACCCACAAAAACCAAGGAATGGGATCTCATAATATACCACAGTGTCACTTATTATGTCCCACATTCCTTTAGCACTTCAACACATGTTGACTAGGAAATATCTCATCTAGGGACTTGAAGAATTGTAGGTGTAATAGGAATTCTCATAGTACTAATTTCATTATCCATTTTGTAATTTCCCCAAAAAAAGTTATTTCTCACTCATAAGCTTAATATCCTACCTCTCCATCCATTTCCTAGAAACAATATGTTAGGTCATACATTTAATCTCCTAAGCATTTTTTGTCTCCTATAGCAAAATAGACTCAAATCCTCGATATTATAGATCTCAGCTAAGGAAAATTTGACTTTCTGATTGTTGGGCGCGAGATCCCCCAAGGGAAGTTTTGGGGCTTAGAGCCCAAATTTTGGTCAATTTTGTAATTCCAATGTAAAGAGTCCGCATTTTGTGGGCGCGGAGCACGTAGTTTGTTAAAGAGTCATAGGGTTGTCTACCCCTAATTTTGATAAAGTAATGTCGGCTGTAGAATATATACCCATGGTCTGCGGACCATGGGATTGTATAAATAGAGTGAGGCTCTAAGTAGTTAAGGTAGCTAATAAATAACAAAATATCTAAGGAAGAATTATGTATGCAAGATAGCGCTGAAGTGTAAAGTCTAGTTTTGGGTCATAGCGTAGAAAGAGGCTCTGCAGCTAAGTGCACAGATGTTATAGACATATT
The DNA here is from genome assembly GCA_000404065.3 of Pinus taeda. Lineage (NCBI taxonomy): Eukaryota > Viridiplantae > Streptophyta > Pinopsida > Pinales > Pinaceae > Pinus > Pinus taeda. The sequence goes on from APFE030785181.1 coordinate 200,359, forward strand.
TGGGCACTGCAACCCCAATCATATATTTCCATAAACCAAGGGCTTATGAGTCCCTAAAAGTGTTTTTTCATACCCTAAAGGAACAAGGTCAACTGATTACATCATCTCCCAGAAGTTCTCCATAGAAAACTGCTTAGAACTGTTCAAAACTAGGCCATACAAACTACTCAGTGTAGAGGGTGCAATGCATCTCACTTGCCACATGCAAAAAGTGCGATGCATACTGGAAAGCCCTTCTATAGGGTGTGATGGGTGAAAGTAGACAAATGGCAGAGACAATTTGCAAGGTGGATGATCATGGAATCTTCCAGAAACTTCTCTTGTGACACTTGCCTCTCTGAATTCGCCCAGGGATGA